>JANHGB010041477.1:1975-22460 GCA_026283785.1 Coracopsis vasa
AAGTGTGTACGTTCATGATATATAACATCACAACTGATTTGGCATAAAGAAAAAAACTTCTTAAAATTTGTATTTTTAATCTTCTGCCTTAACCATCAGAAAACCCCTTCCCTCCTTATGCTTCTTGTGCTGCGGTTCAATCCTCCATTTTCAGGATAGAAGGTAAAAAGATGTAGATGCTGATCACAGGTCACCTTTATTTTTCAAAGGAGGTGAGGGAAGAGAGGTATTACAGTGTTAGGGTATTAGATTCTAGTTATACTCAGCTTCTAGTTAAGAGGTTAGGTTATTTGCTAGAGAAAAGTTAGCATCTAGTTAGGGTTAGGAACTAGCTAAGGTTAATAAAGCAGGCTGGTTAGCTGTCAGGACAAAGGTTGGAGAGGCAGCGCTTGGAAGAGGTGTGGCGAGCGTGTATTTGGGCAGCTCTCCACACAGGAGATGGCAGGAAGGTTTTAAAAAGCAAGAGAAAGAGAGAAAGCAGCAAAGGGTTATAGATCAACTCAGTCGAAAGACAAACAGCCTCAGATACATCCTTCTGTCTCAGAACTGGAGTGAAAATCTGCCATCTGTGGCACAAACCTGGAACAAGGCTAATGGGAGGAGGGGAGAGGAGGGGAGCAGACCCCAACATCACCCACTGCTATAAAGTTTCTTTGGCCTTGGCTAAGCCTGGCCATTTCCTGCAAAGGTTCACTCTAATTGACAGCAGAAACACGCTGGAAGCTCGAGCTGTGTAAGCACAGACACAACAGCAGCCATTGCCTTCTCGTGTCACTGTCGATTAGTTATCCTCTGCTCCCTCTAAGCATCAGCGATGCCCCTGGAAATAGGCTGTCAGCAGCTCTTGCAGACAGACTGTCTCTTGGAGAGCCAGGGAAGCCAAGCAATGCCACCTTGGTCCTTCCAGGTCTAACTCTGGCACCCTGGACACAGAGGTGAGGAGCAAACCATGCTTTGCAAGATACCCAACACCTGGGATGGAGGGGACACAATTTGAATCTGAATGAGATCAAGTCACTTGCAAGGGAAGAACAGCAGTTTGAATGGTGGCAGAGACACAGATGGTAGATTTTCACTGTTGGAGTTTCACATCTAACCAGCTTCATGTTCAATAGAGGGGCAGCAGGATGGTGCTACAAGAGGACATGAAATAACCATTCTGAAGAACTCTGGCAAGGACTCTGATACAGGGTCGTGGGGGTGGAGGGGAGCTGCTTGCCTGGCGTCCCAATGGCAGGAGCAAATGCATGAGGATAACCACTGTCCAGAGCAGAAAAACTAAAGCAGGAAGAACTCACACTGGAGATGCTGCCTTTCTGGGTGAAAAGCTGGCTTTGGAATGCCACATGCAAATATTCATATTGCCTTCCACAGCCTCCCAGGAGCCAGAGATGTGCCTATTCAGGGCAAACCTGGAGGCTGCATGAGCCCAGATGGCCAACCGAGCAGACAGCAGCAGAGGCAAAAGGCAGATTAAAGGACTCTCCACTGGATTCTAAAGGACCAAGACGGTGTCAGGTAGAATACCACGTGTAGGTGTCCCCTGCTGCCACGGAGGATGGGATCTGCTCTTCCACCAGCCTTTCCTGACTTCCCCCACACCAAGCTGCCTATGGACTCTCCAAGCCTTGAAAACAGGGAGAAGAGGCCAGTTCCCACTGCCATGGTAATGACAGAAAACACATCCCCACCTTCTGTCAGGCCATGTGTGAGAACATGTGTGCACTGTGCTCCTCTCCCCAGGCCTGCAGGGAGCTTTCTATTCCAAACAAGCGAGCAATCACCCAGGGTCCTGTGCAGTTTTACAGTGCTGGATCCTGCCTGGCAGCTGCGATTGCCACATCTCCAATAACAAAAGGGGCCTTGGCACAGGGAGGAAACATGATGTGAATTCTGCAGGAGGCTTCTGCTCCTCAAGGGATGGAGATGATCTCGGGGGGGATGGCCATGATGTTCCTCTTCCCTTGCTCAACCCTTTCCCATAGCTGCTGACCTGTGATTTACAGCTTCAATTTGAACATGCTGCCCCCACCTCTCCCTTCTGAGAACACCAATAACCCTGTTAGATGTGAAACTCCAAGACCTCCTGCAGGTGTGAACACAATTATCACAGTTCCAGGGTACAAGCTATTGTGTACTTGGGGAATTCCAGGACAACTGTTGCTAACATACCAAAAACCATCTATCCAATGTTAGGAGGTTCGTATTTAGCTGTTATATCTTTATGCAGATATATTAATCAGGATGATTATTATTCTTTCTGTAGCCTGCAATACCCCTGCAGAAATTCATTAAGAGGGCAGAATATCCTTACTGAAAGAGTTAGTACAAGAAATGCATAGCATGCCTCTCAAGAAGCTGTTACAAAGGAATTAGTTGAAAGGGCAAGGGTTACAAATCTGCACATCAGCAGGTTTGGGGGTTTTTGGTTTGATTTTTTTGGGTTTTAATTGAACAAACTTACCAAAAGTCTCTGAATGTTAAAAAAAGTGAGGGGGAAAAAGAGGAAAGAGAAGTTTGTTATAGGCAGTTATTTAGAGAACAAAAGACACACACAAGACAAAAGGTTTTTGTGTTCCTGTGATGGGAGAAGGTGGCTGGAGGCTGCCTCCCTTATCCCCCCTAGGTGGCACGGCTGAGCAAAGGACATTGGGCTTCTACTCCACATGTCCTGAGACTGCTTGCACAGGGTTAAGCAAAACATCCAACTCCCTTCCACCACCAAGACCGCTTAAACTCTTAAGACAACCTGGGTCTCTAAACCTGAGATGTTCATGTATATCTAAGGGAAGACAGAGGCTCTTCCCATCCTCCTCTGACTGACAATTCCATGTCTCAGTCAGTCAAAACCCTCAAGCATTAAAAGATTTCCAATTGCTTGGAAAGTTCATGTGGAAAGGAGAAGAAATACTGGATAGAGAAAAGCCACTGTGGTTAATGACACAGCAGCTCCATTATACTGACAACTCAGTAACACAAACGGGTCCCCAGGATGATGCGAATATAATGACCATGGTCTCAGAGGTCCACAAGAACCAAATGTGGCCACAGTTATCCAGTTCTGCAGAGCTCTGTGTATGCCATTTCACTTGTACCTTTTAATGAGCTCATTTGCATGTTTGCCACTAACTCGGATATTGATATCAAGTCAGTTCTTAACACCCTTCATCATAAAGCAGCATAAGTGCTATCCCGATCGCTTCATCTCCAGGGAGGATCAGGGTTACTGTCCCCTCCTGTCTTAGCCTGTCCCAATCTCCATCAGGGAGCAACGCACAGAGATGAAGCTGTGATTTAGTACCAGGGTCACTCCTCCTCCCTGCACTCCTATTGTTAATCCCCAAGAGGATGGGCTGGAATCGTACTGATGAGCTGTAGGTGAAAGAAACTGCAGCTTATTAGCAGTGTCCTGAAGCATCCAATGCCCTAATGTGTGCTAGTGCCACACTTCTGGAGGCAAAGTTTGTTTTCTGGAAAGATAAATGTATTAAGTTCAGTTCTGACCTCAGCAGGACTCGCATCAGCAGCACCCAAACAGGCACCACACTGCCCATCACATTCAGACATACACACTCGAAGCTGCTCTGCCTTGGTCTTCAAACAACTCCTTTCCACTGACCAAAATACTAACGCAGTCCAGATGGCCCTGATGTGAATGTGTTTTGCACTGTCACAGGCCTCTGCATCACAGGACATGCAAGTTCTGAAAGGCCCTAAAAGCAGATGAAATCCAAGAACTCCCAAGTCCCGGAATCTGCACTCCCTCTCACACAAGCAACAGGCTTCCACTCCTAAGGCTGACACAGATGCTTCAGGATTTCACCCGTTTACTCATTCAAAGCAGCTGTAAATGAGATTAATTCTCAGCAGGTATCTTCTGATTTACCAGAAAAGCCAGGAGTTCACTCTGAGGCTAACCAATGCACTGGAATGAAAACACAGCACTCGGGTGGCTTGAAGGAAAACAGCCCATCAAACCCAGTTAAAGAGTAGAAAGGCATTCTAGCAAGATGATGAATGTATTAAAACTAATCTGCTTGTGCATTACTCACACTTCAGATGATGGGCACAGAGCATGATATAATGCTAGTTTACCTCTCATTATTTATGCTGAGTGATTTGTTTGATTTGCATTTGCCTCAGCTGTTAGGATAAAACAGGGAGGTCAACCTCATCTGTGTCTGCAGGACTCAGCAACCCAATTCAACAAAGCAGTTTAAGTATCTGCTTGTAAGTTTGCTTCACTGAGTAAGGACGTGGTTATGCAGGTGAATAAAAGTGAACTGGAATGACACTGAATCATTTCCTCTGGTGCCTCACAGAACTAAAAATCAGTATATGGAACCTCTGCCAAACAGGGCAAGAGGAAAACCAGATGGTGACACCCTCTGATGTTCAGCTCCAGTGTTATGGTAGGCAGAGCTGATTTCTTCGGAGCTGGCAGAGGTCTGGGCAGAAGCAGTTGGCTCTCCCCTGCCCAGATGACTTGTAAAATGTCTACTATGAACAGAGCAGTCCCACTTGCTTCACCAAAGCCTCTGTTCTCCCTTTGCCTACAACAATGCCATTCTTCCACCAAGGAACTCTTGAAGATGTTCTCTTTCTTTGCTAAAGGAATGTTCTGAGTAGCTGAAGTGACCCTAGTGCTTGCGAGGTCCTACCACAGAGACACATCTTCTTTAGGCTGGGCCAAACCCCTCAGGCCAAGGAGTATGTGAAAAGGATTCCTTTTCAGGTTAGTTTGTGTCAAACGGTCAAACTTCCAAAGCTTGTTTCATCTCTGCAGCTAGGAACGGAGCTGCTTTCTCAGTAATAGCCAAACTAAACACACCCATGACCTCCTTGCTCACACACACTCTCACACACACAGAGTGAACCGGCAGATTTAACACATATCTCCTGAAAAGTGAGTATTGAGAGATGTCACTGGGACACACACACAAACCAACAAACAGAAAACAAACAAGACAGATGGACAAGCAGATGGGGAAGATGGAAAACTGACAAGAGCCACAGAGCTGGGGTACATCTGTTCATGGAGATCTGCTCCATGGAGCACCAAGGGTCACTCCAGAATGCTCACAACTGCTCTCCAGCGATGATTGCAGGGACTTGGTGCCGGAGAGATCCTGCAAGAGCTGCTTTTCAACGCCAGCTTTGAGAGGCTCAGTTTACAGCAACAGGCTCATGTTTCACAGTAAGAGGTTGCCTGAGCTGTGGAACCTACCCCAGGTGTGTGCAGCCTATAGAGCCATGTCTGCCATAGCAGTTGGCTCTCCCAAACCCAAAGAAAAGGTAATGCCCCAATCCAAACCAGTAACACCTATGTCTCTCAGCCCTCTCTTCTGCTTCAGAAACCTCTGCACAGTCTCTTCACATCTGTCTCTAGGCCTCAGTTTCTCTAGTCTCACACAGAGACCTTACCTGATCTCAGTTGTTTTATCCTCCCATTGCTTGCACTGGGGTCCACGGGCAGGAAATCTTTAAACCAAGTGATCTCTGGGTCTGGGTTCCCACTGGCTGCACAGAGCATCGTGGCTGTTCTTGTCCGCTCCACCACTTTCAGCTGGGGCCCCATATCAATGTTTGGGAAGCCAGGAGGTAACTGGTCCTCTGGTGGTAGAGAGCAAAGGAAGAGTGGTTAAACACACCCTGGGAATTAGGGCAGTTGATGGAGCTGCTCAATAGAACACACACTCAAGAAAGCATCAGGCAGCCTTGCTGCCTGTGCACTGCAGTTTAAAACAAGGCAACAGTAAATGGTCCATAGATGGTTTGTGAAAATGCATTACAAAGTAAAATTCACCAGTTTATCCATTCTGTGGGACTAATCTAACGTCCTGCAAGAAGATTCTGTACCTAAATGCAAACTCTTAAACCCCTTTGCTGTGCACATGTATGGCAAATACCCCTGCATCAGAGTCACATTTAAAAGCAGCGGTTCATTTTCCCCTTCCAAACTCCATCGTATGAAACAAACTACACAAGAGGAATAATGGCAGTGACTGTGTGAGGAGGCTGTGATTTTTAGCTTTATTAATTCAGATGCTGCTGCCCTAGAAGAAGAGGGATGTGGCACCAGCACCTAGAAGACAAGCTCAACTGAGCTTCCTGCTTCCTCTCAATCTTGCCTTTGCCTTCACTAATGAGGGTGAGGAGGGCAATCCCAGCCCGTGCTGCCTGATTTGTGGTAACCAATACAAAACCCCAGTGCTTCCCCCATAATCTTTGTCACAACCTCTTAACTCCTGGGGAACAGAGCTGTCTTACACGGATACTGCTCAGGAACATGCCATTTTTCCCCCTCAGAAAATCAGCCTTTGAAGGAGGGCAGCTTGGAGCGAGGATACTGGCACCAGGGTGAGACTTGATAGGGATTCTCTGTCATTTCAAATGAAGCATGTTGAGGAATCGCAGCCTGAGGAATCGCAGCCTAAGGAATCTACGACATTGAATCTATCCCAAAAAGCAGGTGAGGGAACAGAAGGGAAAGAACAGAGGATTTAAAAAGAGCAGGATTTTCTAAAAAGTAACATACATCACCATCAGCTCCCAGTGAAAGCAAAGGAGCTCTTACAGCAGCAGCAGAGGTGGTGGAAACCCTTGCCTTGGTTGGGCCACATCCCTGCCCACTGCAGGCACAACCAGAGCTCACTTCCTACTGCTGGCACATTAGGTATTGGAAGGAATGGAGCCAAACTGGGTATGGCTGAGCCCAGAGAGGGTGGAAGAAGAGAGAAGTGGCCTTGCCATGATGGGTGCTTCTTCCTCTAAGAGCAAAGCAGAGCCACCAGATCCAAGCATTGCTCTACACAAGCTCCAAACACACATGCTTCGGGTAACAGATATTACACACTGTTGTGCCTCACATTTGACTTCTACAAAGCTATGAAATCATGAAGGCAGAGCTAAAGGTTTCTGTGGTGCGCTGATACTCGAGGCCAAGAAACTCTTGCCCAGTGCTGTTATTAGCAGTGCACAGCTACTGCAGAGAAGAAAAGGGTTTAAATGCCTCAATTGTGTGCTTAAAAATGCACATTGTTTCCTTCCTCTGACCACTGCTGGAGCGTTATAAAGGATCTATTGTGACTCACTGGAGAGTGAAATGTATTAACCACATCTCTCCTCATATATCAAAGGAATCTGACCACCAACAAAACCACGGAGCATTTTATAACTGTTAAAGTAATACAGATCCAGTACGGACAATAAATGTTGCCGTTTCAGTGCATCTGAAGCACTTCTAAACCAGGCTATTGCATTCTAAATGACAAACAGCTTTAACTAGGGACTGAACCAAACCTTTGAGCTCTCAGTTCATCAGGCTCTGCTTGGGCATCTATAGGAGCCTCCAAACAGTGCGTGATCCTGCAGATCCCATGTACTGCAAACCCCCAGCCCCTCCATGAGTGAGCCTGGGACAGAGAGAACCTGGGAATTGCTTCCAGCTTCCAGCCAGGCAGGCTTTTAACGTCTTCTCTTCCCTCCTGCTCTTTAACCAGGCGGTGGTGTGCTGTGAAGGAGCTGTGGAGCTGCTGCCGCATTGGCTGCAGATGACATCATTATTGATTCCTGCTTTCATCCTGCTCCCTGGTGCTGCTGCTCCACCTGGCTCAAACCCCCGGCCTTTAATTTCATCAACCAATTAATCCACAGAGAGAATAACCCTCTCGACTGGCGGGGTGTCTGCGTGCACATGTGTTGTGTTGGGGGAGGCCTGCTACAACTATTCTTACTGAGGGTTTCTAATTAAACAAAAATGTTAATCTTGCAGCACAATGTGCAGAATTCCTCTGAGTTTAATTAAAACAACTGCGACTCGAGGCGTGATCAGATTTGAGGATCAGACCAGTGCAGGACGCATCTCCGAACATCACATATTGCACTGATTCAAGTGCCCAGATTTCCTTCCTGCCAGGGAAGTGAAACTGCTTTCATCCCCTAACTAGATTCCCTGTAGTAATGCAATTACAACCTCAGCTCAACCCCCATAAGACATGCACACAAGTGCCCTGCCACCCTCCCCATCAATCCCCAAACACCACCCCACCAAACCTGTTACCAAACAAATAAATAAGGAATGGCTTGGATCGTGAATTCTACTTCTAAAGGCAGCCCAGGCAACGGCAAGAACAAAAGAAACAAAGCACAAGCAGAAGATGCTTCAAGGGCACATCTGGGCAGCTGCCTGCTGCTGACTATCATGTTAGCTCATGCAGGCAGATGTTTTCACGTGTTGCCCTTGCCATATTAACAGAGCACCACAAACACCTTGTTCATACCTGCTCTTAGACTGAGGTGCTTAAAGACGCCCCCGAAGAAAAGCTGATGAATTACTTCAAGGCCACTGAACAAAGTAGAGTGAGAAAGAACAGAGGGAGGCAGAGAGAGAAGAGCACTTCAGTGTTCATCTATAATAAATCCCATCAGAGGATGTGCCTTGAACCAAGCTGGGCGCATGCGCTGGCACACACAGGGTCACACAGAACAGGCACGGGTGGCACCTGCTGCCTCCCTGGTGCTCTGGAGGGCGGCAGCTCTGTGGTTACCTAATTGGCTGTGCTGGAAATGTGGATGATGAAGAAAGATAAAGCGGGTGCTGCTGCTCTTCACCCCACAGGGTGTGCACAGTTGTTTAATAATGGAGAGGAGAAGCAGTGTGTGACCGTTATGGGCGCTCTATGTATTGAATGCAGAAAGTCACAATGAGGATGCTGCTCAAGTGAGGAAGAGGAGCCATTTTTTGCTCTTTGAAGACATGTGGCCCAGCTGATGGATGCTGTCAGGTCTCTAAGCAGTCAACTAGCCTTGCTTCAGGGTGGAGGAGCCAAGAACACAGAGATGAAGCAGCTTGAGTGACAGGAGTTTTAAGCTGAATCAGGATCAAAATCCAGCACTCCTGGAATTTGTTCCTGTTCTGTTCATTAACTTCATGAACACTCACAGCTGTCCCCTCCCCAACAGGCATCCTGGCATTATGTGCCTTGGGAAATTACAAATTCTTTCCATCACTGCATATGTACCTGTGTCTTAGTTAACTGTTACTTCACAGGCAAAGACAATGTTAATACATGGAGGAGTCTCAGTAAATGCTCTGTTGAGTGCAGTCATTTTGATCTGGAAGTTTCATTATGAAAACAGAAATAGTCTAACAATGTTATTGAAAATTTGCAGCCTTATAAACAATAAAACATGCTTAGACCTGTGTGATGGACCCCGTAACAGTGCAGGTAATCCACTGCCCTCCCTGGCTAATGTATCCCTAGATACCCTCCTCAGAAAGGCATCTGAGGTGACATCACTCTGACATTATCCACAAGCTACACAACTGATCTGCTTCCAATGCTGCCTGATTTTCAGGTCACTACCAGAAAAGCAAAACAAGTCAAGTTTGAAGCAAGACTGCCAAGAACTTGTCAAGTGGCAAGGTCCCATTTCCGAGGGACCGGCCGCTCTCGAGTATGTGCTGCTGGGGGGCCCCAGGCTTTCTGCTGAGCATCTAGAACTGATTTATCTTTAGCTCTTGCTGATCTAAAGCCAACCAGTACAAAAAGCCCCAACCAAACAGCAGGGATCTGGCTGGAACTTTAGACATGCCCACACTAGATCTCCTCGTGGAGTAGGAGATGTGTGAGGAAAAACACAGGCCAGAATTGGTAAGAGAAATGTATGACCGCTTCCTAAAAAGACATCACCAGGAAAAAACTACATGAAGAAGTTTTGGGGTTCTGTCCATAGCAGCCTGAATCATGCTCTGGTACCAAGTACCACAGCCTTGCATGTCTGAGAGCTCCCCTCAAGTTTCCACAGCACAGTAATCCTCAGGAAAAGACGGCATCAACCAGCACGCAGCAAGCGACAGATCAGGGCCCAGTGAATTTTGTTCCATTACATTTAACTGGCCAAGCACTGGCTTTTATGGGATCATGCTGCATTTATTACTGACTCTCAAAAGGAGACTCCATGGAACTGTCTCTATCAGCTTCAACAGAGCAAAGCACCAAACCAGTCTGGCCTCTGTCTGAACCCCAGCTCGCGCCTCCCAGCAGCAGAGGCAATGCAGGCAGAAAGTTGAGGCAAAGCACCCGTCCCTTCAGCTGCAACCAGCACGGGCCAACCCTTCACAGCATGAGGATCTCTGTCTCAGGCTACTAAACAAGTAAAGTATGATCTGTACAGAGGAAGCAGTAATGATAATAAATATGTAATCTTTGCTGGGAGCGTGGAGCTTACAGAATGATACCAACTGGGAGCTGGGTGCCTGTGCCAAGCCGCTTCCTTCATGCCTAAGTTATAATGAAAAATGACAGCAGCTGGAGTCAACAATAACTGGAAAATGCTTCCCAAAACCACTTTCCTTCCTTTTCTTCAGGCTCTGCAGCAATCAGGTTTGCAGGCACTACGTCTAGCCAGCTGTGGAAAGAACAGCGAGTCTCCACAGCCCTATCAAAACTCCAATCCCTTGAGAAGCAGAGCAGGAAGGACAAACAAGCCAGAGGAGCTGCTGTTAAGAGACTTTGTGTAAGTTGAATGGTGTCCATCACAAGCTCTGCTTCTCAGAAGCTCCCCAAGGTTTCCTCTCCTGCAGCTTCCTGTTTTTAAGTGAATGCATGTGGAATTCTATCCAGGTCTGATGCAGGAATAGTCATGTACATAAGCAAAAAGGGGTTTACTCTCAATCCCTCCAGCAGCTGCATCTAGGAGGGAAGAATGTATTATGTTCTTATCTGTTCATGAGACTGCTCTGCACTGAGGTTGAGGATAGCCTGTAACTGCCCATGAACGTGTATAGCATGAAGGTACACACATCTGTGTCTAACTGTGATCACAACAGCAAAGCCACCAGGCTGCAGCATGACTGCAAAGCCCATTCTGCCGACTATGGAAGGGCACAGGCCCAGGTTTCCCTGCTCCACAGTCTGCCAAGGGAACAACTTCCACAAATGACAGCTCACATTCCTCTCCGAGCTGTGGAGCAGCCCCCATCTTTATGCTAAGCATGAGTCCTGAAAGTGAGAGGAGACGGGAAGGAGGAGGAGGCCTTGCAAGGAAAGACAGAGAAAAGACAAACAGGAGAGTGGGAGAAAGCAGAAGGGGAGGAAAGGAGAGGAATAGATGCCAGCATGCTAACTTTGTGGAGATTAGGGGATTTGTGCTTGGTCCTTTTAACCTTCCCAGCACTTAAAAGTATGGATAAAGAGGAGACAATCTTTGCTGTGGGAAAGCTAAGGAAAGATTAAGGATGGAATAACTCTAGCTGAGCAGGGAAGGGGAGGGTATGCTATACAAACTGCTTCCTTGATGCTCTTCAACAGCATCTTGGCCGAGCCCTGCAGCTGATTACTGCTCCCCAACATTCCATGAAGCAGGTATCCTCGCTGCTCTCACACAGTCCCTTCACCAAGCTACCAAACAAGGCAAGCAGCATAGGAGTGCTTGTGTAACACGGGAGCAGAGCACACAGTCATCATGTTGTGGTGGGATCAGCAAAGTGCGTAATTAGTCAGGTGGTGGGGAGATGCAGCTCCTGTCCTGTCATCTGCCTCTCCAGCTGACGTGGCTGATGCTGACACCGGAAGGAAGGGCTGCAAAAAGACACGTGCAAAGAACCTTGGTCCCTAAGGACAAGCACTGAGCTCAGCTCCTCCCTTCCCACAGATTGCAGCTCTCTTTTGGTGGAAAGTGCCTTAAAAACGCTGTCAGAATCCAAGGGATTTGCAAGGGCTGCAGCTGGAGGACAACCTTCTCCTTTGCCACTGCTTGTAGCTAAATTCAAGGGGTAGAAACTTTGGAGTATGATTGCAGGGCACTTCTCCCAAACTGTCACAGCTCACAGGGAATACACAGGAATAAGTGTGAAGAATAAGGCTCCCAGCCCTCTGCAGTAACTTCAGCTAGACACACTCTTGTCATCAAGCACTGTTCCAATCTCCTGACAGATCCATCCCACCACGTACTGCTAACAGAAGGTTAAATGCCACACCAGGCAAAGGAGCTACACAAAGATTTGAGTGCACCTACACAAATCTGTCAGGCATGACTGGACCACGGGCCCACATGCTCAAAGGCAGCCAGCATCTTGACAAGACAGAACCTGCCGGGTGGGCAGCAGAAGGGATATTCCCTGCTACAAGGGGAGGTCAAGGGCTTTGCCATGTGCCCTTTATGTCTGGTCTTTATTTACTGCTGTACGTTGGGGATTTGCAGACAAATTTCACTCTGCACTATGAAGGATGTGCTCAGTGTCTGTTCAAACAAAAGGATCTGAGATGCTCTTGGAGAGAACACTGAAGAAAAAGCAACTGGCACAGATGCAGAGCTTCCTTATGAGGATCACACACTGCCTGGAGCACCTAAACCTGTTGTTAGCCATGCTCGCTGCAGAAATAATGGCTCCTACTGCAAGTACCATGGCTTTTCTACAGCACCTTCTGCTGCTGGCTTCATCAATAGCCAGTGTTCCCAAGCTGGGCTCCCTTCAGGAGCTCTCAGGCAGGTATCCATCACAACCCTCTTGCCTGGGTCACCTGCATTGCCCTGTATTTGAACAGAGAACCCCACACATCTTCTCCCTTAAAATGGGTTAGTTTTAGCAAGCAGCCCAGCTGAGTGCTTCACACAGTGCTGCTGCCCATCTCCGGGGTAAGAACAGCAAACACCCAGAGGCATCCACAGCCCCAGCATACTGTTCCCTCCCCCACATCAAGTTCAGGGAGCATACTTCAAACAAATGACATGAAGGAAGCATCCATGTAAACATCCTCTATAGGGGAGAGAAGTGAAAAAAGAACCAGAGGAAAAATGAAGAGAGGAACTGTTTTCTTGGCGAGAGCATGAGCAAAGGACCTCTGGAAAGGGGGACGATGCCCAGAAGGGCAAAGCAGGTATCTTGGTCAAGGGAAGAGGCTTGGCATTGCTAACAACTGCACAAAAGCCTCTGTAGATGCATACTCAACCTCAGCCCATTAAGTGATTCCCTCAATGAAGGTTTCCTACTTGTCTGGATGAGTGGTGCCACGTTTCTGAGGAGGATGATGGGGAGGTTTCGGTGCTGCTTATAAAGCTGGGGAAGGAATTTTTATTGGAGGGGAGGGAAGATCATAGAGTCATTGGATAATTCGGGTTGGAAGGAACCTCAGCCCATCATCCAGTCAAACCTCCTCAAGTGGTCCAGTTTTAGCTTTGTTTCTTACATAGGGATTTTACTCTGCAAGAGCAAAACAGACCTGACAGTTCAAACAAAGCAAAACAAGGAGGACCTGTGCCTTGGCCATACATTTTTTAACAGCCTTCCCACTGCTAGGAAGGAACAGAGAGGCTGGAGGCTCCCTTTCCCCTGTGACACTGACACATGGCAGGCAGGCGTGCTCTTACCTCGGAGGACGGTGAGCTTGGCATGGACAGTGACCTCCCCGTGAGGGTTCTGAGCAACACACTCGTAAATGTTCTCATCCCGGGGAGTGCGGAGGGGCTGGATCCTCAGAACAGCACCTGCACTTTCATCAAATTCAATTGTCTGGGGGATAAAGGGGAAGAGAGACACACAGTAAGCTTCTTTGGCTTGCAAGTAGAAGGTTTGTTCCTGCTTCAAAAGGAGGCACAAGCATTTATAGAAGCACACACACTCACAAACACACTTCAGCAGCTGCCTCGCAATCCCCTACACATAACTGACATGGTCAACTTGTCTCTCCACTGACCTCAAGGTGACAAGAGAACTGTCACTTGCCAAACCCTGTCTCTGACCCCCCAAAAGTGCTATGTACGTCTCCAGCACTTTGAAAGAGGAAGCCATGGTGATGGTGTGTGTGGGGTGGGTGTTCAGAGCACAACTGTGACGGAGGAGGAGGAAGCAGAGCAAGTGAAAACAAAATAAAGATGAACCCCCGCCTTGTTCCTCCATCTGCATGGGCAGCTGACACCACAAAGCTCCTCTCAGCACACAGCTGCCTGGCAGGGCTGAGCCCCACAGCAAATTCCACACGATGACCTCCTAGTCCTTGTTCCTCCACTCTCATTTCTATCTAAACAATGCCAATTGCTTGGGTCTGGTTGCCAGCAACTGCAACGTTACTCCAGGCTGTCCCAGGGTTAAAATAATGAGCCATGGATGAGGCTGAAAGGTGCATTTACAGAGCTGAAGTGCCATCAGCTTACTTGGGGTTTCTTAGGGAAGGAAGAAGGCAGCTTTATATTATGTCCCAGGAGGGGAAAAGAAACAACAAAAAACTTCAATAAGGTAAGTGAGCCAAGATTCCCTTGCTTTGGAACAAGCCCAGCTGTTGACATGGCCAAGAGCTTGCATTTCCCTCCTGCTGCTGTTAAAACTCCTCCCCTTCCAAACCTCCCTTTATTATCAGGCCTGAGGATGGCCAAAGAAGAGCACTAGCTGCTTTGTGTCAGTCTCTCCCTCTTTATAGAGACATAGATTTCAAGGACATCTCTTACCTCAAACCTCTGAGAGTTCACTTTCTTCCCTTTCTTGTTCCAGGTGACACGTGGCTTTGGGTCTCCAGTGGCTTGGCAGACAAAGGAGGCCACCCCTCCTGACACACCAATTTGGTCCACAGGTTTCTTAATGAACACAGGGGGACCTTTAAGAGAAAAAAGAAATTCTCATCACTGGCACAAGGCAAAACAAATTCTACTAAACCCTGTTTGTAGTTAACAGTTGTGTTATCACTGCTATTCTCTAATGATCCCAGACGAAATGAAACCTCTTGGCCTGTTAGGAAACAACAGTCTATACCTCCATTTTACATATGAAGAAGATACAGCACAACATGATTAAGGGCTTGATCCAACGAAGAGATTTCAATGCAATGATGTTGCAAAGCTTCTTTTGCTTCTGAAAAGTGCAAAGTCCTTTTAATGATCACCACCAAAAGCTGGTGAACCTGAAAATAACACCCAGAAACACTGAATTGCAAATCCTAGCAGATGACCATAACACCAAGGAATGGGGGGCATTTATAGGAACATACCCAAGGCAGGGGTAAAAAGTGAAATAAATGGTGTAGGAACTCAGCTTTAGGATGTGAAACCTCCTTGGCTCGTAGTACCTCTGTTTTCATCTGCAAGTGTTTCCTCTGCCCCTCACTGGTACACGTACACAGCAACAGATATGCCATCCTTCGGAACAGGACACAGCCCAACAGACAGAAGCTGTGATCATTTCAAAACAATCCAGTTGTCAAGACCAAGAGCACAGCAGCCAAGTCTGCAGTCAGCTCCTGCAGCTCCCCCTTCCCCTCTCCTCATCATGAGCCATCTGAGAAAAACAAGGGATTCACGCTGCTGACGAAGCCAAAAGCTCTTCAAACTCCTCTCATAACCAGATGCTCAAAGGTGCGGTGATGCCTGAACACACTCAGAGCCTGGGCTCTGGTTTAGCCAGCCTGGCCCCAAAGGAACACCACCCTGCCACTGACTTCCATCCATGTCTGCCTGCCTTCAAAACCACCTCTGCAAGGAGGGGAGAGGATGCCGGGATGGGCTTTCTGACCAAGGCAGGTGTCAGTGGCCTCCTTGTGACAGGAAGATGAGGCAGACGTGTCTGTGCTGAACCTGTATTGCCTCCATCCTCTGGGAACCCTCCCTCTGTGCTCTAACCTGCCTTCCCTGCACAGTTTCCTCTCATCTAGTTAGTTGGAAATTGATTGAAATATTGAAATGACGAGGCCACAGCTGTGTTCAAATAAAACCACTCAGATCATAAAGTTGCCGTCTGTTATTCTTGAGGAAAGCAGAGCACGTGACTCTGAAACGTGTGTATTTAGATGTACGTGCTCCCAGCCTATAAAATAAGATGGAAAGAGCCTACCACAGAGCTCCAGAAGAGGGCAAATGGCAGTTAGAGACAAGTCTCCAGGGTCTTTTAGGGGTCGAAAGATAAAAGGAAGCATGCTCCCCTTCCCTGCCCGGTGTGGCCAGCAGGATATAAATAAAAGCCACTGAGCAAGCTCACGTGATGCAATCAAGCATTTGTTTCCATGCTGGAGGTAAATACAATTCGCTGGAGCTGTTTATGTCCCCCCGAATGCTGGGTGTACAAAGCACCAGCTTTATAAATATCCAAATCTATATTTAGAGGTCAGCCGTCTTTGCAATGTTACCGCTAAAGGTTACCAAGCAAGTCCCGCTGGAGGTAACGGCACTGGGGAATCATCGGAGAAAGGCAAACCCAAAACCTTGCTTCAGGCTGAAATATAAACGCTCCCTCTGCCAGCAACCTGACTTCCTTCCTCTCTTCTCCTCAGTTCAATATCTGAAGAGGTTGCGGAAGTCAATTCTGAAGGTACAGGCGAAAACATCCAGGGCTTTTAAGAACACTTTATTGATGCAAGTTGATTTCCTAAAATAAAAGCCCCTAATAATCCTTAATGTCACATATACATTTAAATGAGTGCACGCAGGATGATGAGAGCACAGCTGAGGAGGAAAATAAGGTTCTATTTCTGTCTTGAAGAAAGGGACGGTGCTCCAAAATAAAATAGCCTGCTTGGAGTCATTGCTCAGCAGCCCTTTCCGGGGAGCTCCACGGGCTCAGTGTGTGAGCTGCTCTGCGAGCGGAGCTCACCGCAACGCTGAGCTGCCTACGACAAACTCAGCGAGAGACAAAGAAACCCAACCCAAATGCCTGCCACCCAACCCATTCCATTGTGCTACTCACTTGGAAAATGAGCGAAAATCAAAGCTAAATGGTTGGTTCTAAAATTGTCCAAGCCTCTGAGCTCCAGACGTTGATTCTGCCCCCCCCCGTGCTCTCCACCTATGCACCCCCAGTCACTGCAGCACTCATCACTCCAGCCCACGCTGAGCGCACAACAACCCTCTCCCCCCCGAGCAGGAGCAAGCCAGCGCTATGGCAGGCAAGGTGATGATGATACAAAGCTGAACAAATTCCTCCGTGCTGCGTGGGATTGCCACAGCTCTGCTGTGCCAGGTCCAGCTTGCAGCGAAACACGGAGTTAGGATTCGGCCTCCAGCTCTGCAAACCCCTTTGAAAGCCTCCAAAAGCAGGAACAAGGAGCCACGTGGAAGTGAAACACTCTCAGCCCGCTCCCAGGGGCTTAGGTGTTTCCCCTGGTTTGCTGCACCTCTGCTTTAAATGAATGAACAGAAATCAGAGACCGGCATTTTCCATTTGACATCCCTGCAATCCAGGAGGATCCCTGCACTTCACCATCTTCCCTCATGGAGAGCTGAGAAGAAGCCAGCCTTGGAAAGCCCAGGCTGGAGCTCCACCTCGGCCCAGTGGTCACAAGAGATTTTTCCTTCCCCCTTTCTCTGCTTGCAAAGTAGCAGAACCTGGGTTTTTTTTCAAGTATCAAAACAAGAATGGAAAAACCTTGAGCTTTAAAGACTATTCCTGCTCCAAGAGCCTTCCTGCAGGGCCTGGGTCTCCGGAGAGCAGGATGAAAAGGCCGGATGGCTGCTGTGTACCTGTGATTCTTCTCCACAGCTGCACGGAAAGCCATCAAGTCAAACCGAACCTTTCACTCCTGCCCGCCACCTCCACACTGCCCAAAAGCAAGAGCCAGGGCAAGCAACACACGCTGGATACATGATTCAAACTGGAAGGAAGAGATACTCATTCACCATCCATTCCATCCTGCCACCCTTTCCAGACAGCCCTGAGTCCCTGTCGAGCAGGACTGCAATGGGATATGTGGGGTGTCCTTCTCCTCCCCAGGGCACAGGCACTGGAGGAGCACGGTGCAATAACCCACGTACAAGGGCTGCACACAAGGCAGCTTTCCTCAGAAGAGGAGGATGCTGCTGCTACCTCCCTTCTCCTTCCATCCTTCTTTCATGTGGCACCAAAGCAGGAAAAGCTCTTCAAATTTAAAAGAAACCCCAATCCAACATCTCCCTGCTGCCCAGACACAGATGACAAACAAGTGTGAGCAGCTCTACAGCAAGGAGGGATGTGGGAGTGGGGAAAAGGAGGGGACATCTCACCCTTTAAAACAAAATGTCCCCCAGGAACTGCTGCCATGGTGAACAGAGGAGGAGCAAGGAGACAGGCCGGCCACCATACGCCTGTCTGAAACATCAAGAGCCAAAGCCAGAGGAAAGGATGGAGAAGCCAGAGGTGGTTTGAGGAGGGTGAAGAGGCCTGGGCTGGCAGCCGAATGGGAGCAGGGTGGGCAGACAAAGCAAAAGCATGGATCCTTCTCCCCTGCCTCCCATTATCCTGGTCTCCAAAGTGAGTCCAGCACTGCCAGCACTACAGTGGGGTTATGGAGGGACAAGGAGGTCGGGGATGCATTTGGCCTCACAGACACACCACAGGGTACTTACACCATGAAGCTCCTGAGGTAAACCCCTCGGTGCCATGGGCACGGGATCAGCCGGTGGCACGCAGCCCTGCACCCCTCTGCCATGGGGAGGAGAAGACCCCACACACTGCTACCAAAATGGCCAGGAGATCTCGCTGTGACTGGAATTGCTCCTCTGCTGTAAGCCACAGCTGCCAGCCCCGGCGCAGGCCCAAGCTGCTCCCTCAGGGAGGGGGAGGACATGGCCGCCATGTTCCCTTCCAGCTGCTCCCCACAGGGGAGGCCTGAGGACATCACCGCCATGGTAACAGCCTGTCTCACCCCACAGACACCAAGAGATGGCCAGAGGCTGGTCCCTGACCACATCACTGCGTTACCTGCCTCACCTTTAGCAAGGAACGAGCAGTGTAAGGCTCTGCCCCATGGGCTCTCCTGAGGGGGCTGCTGAGGCACCTCCACATCCCTGCTTCCTCCTACACCCCCAGCGCCCTCCCCTCACCTCCAGCCCCACAGCGGGGACCTGGTGCTGAACTGAGAGGGCAAAATTCACCTCTGAGCTTCACACTGCCAGGAAAGCACCTCCAGGATGGAGCACGAACGAAGACAGCTCCCTCGGGAGCCTGCCTGCACGGGCCCTCGCCCCGGCGGAGCCAGCCCCGCAGGCAAAAGGCAGCTACAAAACACGGCCTTTAAAAGGTTTGGCTTCCATTGCTGGTGCCCCCGGGCCCCGCTGGCAGCGCTGTGGTGGAGGCCCACGCGCAGGGCACACCGCATTCAGCTCCTCCTTCGCTGCTGAATAAACACTCATTATTCCCAGCCTCGGGAAGGCCGTACCTGAGCTCCGCCACAGGAACTAAAGCAAAAGGCAGAGCACAGCAGGCAGGCCGTTTTCTTGCCTTTGGCCAGCTTTTCACAGCCTTCCCAAACACACACAGCAGCCCCACTGCTCCCAGCCGACCTTCAACAAATGGCCCCGTCGTGCTGAGCCCGGCATTTCCCTGCGGAGCTGCCTGCCATGAGCGTGCCCACACTGGAAGAGAGATTCAGGGCACATCAGCCGGCAACAACCTTTATCCTAGCTCAAAATCACCGAGCAGGTCCACATTTACCCTTATTTGTGCATACACACACATAGATGCTCCTCTGCCTTTCAAGAACAAAGGTAAAGATGAGACCATTAAGCCATTCACGGTCAATGTTATTCTATCAGCACACCCCATGCTGCTCTCCCGGGCTCCAGATGATTCCTGTAATGGGGATTCAGCACTCTGGCGCTGATGCAGATTGGGCTGACCTTGGGCACTCATCCTGCCCGCACACCCCTAGCGCAGAGGTGACAATCCTCATTGCTCACACCTGCCTCAGTCTAGACACCAGGAGCTATTTGGAGCAGAGGCTGGGCTCAGAACAGCACTCAGCACCCGGCACACAACCACAGCCTCTGAACACTGCAATACAGGGCAGGGAAAGCACCACCAGAGATCACCAGAGACAGAGCTCGGGGACGTTCCTCCCCATGCACCTCTTGGTGGGAGAAGATAAAAACCGAAAGCCAGACAAAAGCTTTGTCACGTCCCAACAACCAGGTCACGTTCGCTTCAACGCTGACATCTCTCATTAGTTCTCACCCCTCGCTAACTTCAAGAGCAAGGAAGGAATCCGATGGTGTTCTTGCTGGCATACAAAGGGTTAAACCCCCTCTCTTCCTTCTCTGCCTTCCATCACCATTTTCCACAGGCTCACAAGGGGACAAGGAGCTCAAGGTGCTCCCCAACTACAGCCCTGGGTGGTAGCGCTTCCATCTGCCCCCCTTAAATCCTCTCCAGCAATGTGCGATCCTGAGATCCAGCTCCAGCCATGCCCTGAGTGTTTCCTACCTGCTGGAGGAAATGTGGTTTACACACATGGGCTGCTGCATGCCCTGCATTTGAGGGATCCGGCTGGGAACGCTGAGCAGTGGGGGACAGCCTGGAGGCATGGGCGGAGGAGCAGAGGAACAGCTTTGTCACACCAGTGACCGGGAGATAGAGGAGAGCAGAGGGTAGGAAGGATGGGAAAATGAGTGGGGATAAGGAGACATCAACAGGGAAGATTTAGATTAGACATTAGGAAGAAATTCTTTATTATGAGGGTGCTGAGGCGCTGGCACAGGGTGCCCAGAGAAGCTGTGGCTGCCCCATCCCTGGCAGTGTTCAAGGCCA
>JANHGB010041480.1:5501-17367 GCA_026283785.1 Coracopsis vasa
CTGCCCATGGCAGGGGGGCTGGAACTGGATGATCTTAAGGTCCTTTCCAACCCAAACCATTCTATGATTCTATGATTCTGTGATTCTATGGTTCTATATGCTTTTTGGATTTACTACACTTCAGCAAGCAAATTCAGCAAAACCATATTTTTGTCTGTGCTTAGTTCTTGGATTTTGATCAACCTCTACCAATACCAAATGAATCCAGGTAAGATGCTACTTCTGTTAACTTAACTGTGTGCAAAATTCTCAGCTAAGTGCTTAGGGCACAACACAACTTCTTATCATACTGTAGGAAGCAAGTATCAGAGAAGAAAAGCTATTTTTAAACTAGTCTCACTGACTTCAGCCCGCTTTAGAGCAGCCCTTGTTTTCATAAACTTCACAAGTTAATATGCTGTTTTTATGAGAGATAATAATCAGGATTATGTAGACAGATGTTGGCACAGTAACACATACAGTAAAACATTTCTCAAAATACTAGTCATTATTCTCAATTATGTTTTCTATTTGATTGTTAAAAGCCAATCTTGTTGACCCAGCAATACACAACTTGGCTTTGCAGCCACTGTTGCTGCTTAGTAATGTCCTGGGAAATCCTATGCCTTTGAAACTCTATGCAAATCATCTAAAAGGAGCCAACGTTACCACTCAGGTTGAATTAGAAAATAGGAAAACACAAGAAGTAGTTTAAGGACAAAGCTGTCTCTGGCTGAAATTAAGCACTGATTCACAGTGACATTATGAAAACACTAAACTGTACATTAAAATTCCTAAACATCGCTGCTATTCACCACAGGCCAATGCAAACATTCGTTCCTTCTGTGTCTGAGAGGGGATTTGTAAGTTGGGAAAATGATGTCAGTATCAAAGAATTCAAAACTAGTTTTATCTGATTGGCAAGTGAGTCCAAGTACTGAGATACTAAATAAATATTTGACAGCACCATTCCATAGTATAATTTATTTCACATATGCACTACATTAAAAGGCAATTTCCAGGCACACCACTAAGCAGGACGACGGTGATGGCTACCATTGTGTCCTGGTAGAGCACCTTCTTCCCCTTGCAAAGGTCAAGAGAACTCAGAGCAAATAACCAGAACCACAAGGCAGAGATTGTTACAGGAGGTCCACTTCTGTCACATTTGTGACAGGGAATTCAACTGTATGCCACTGACTGCTCCTGCTCATGGGGGAGGAGGAAACAATGCTGAATGCCTGACCTTGTATTTGTGTCAGTAGAGCTACCACTATGGATAAGGAGTGCAGAGTTTTGCCTAGCAATGCACATTGCTGGGAAAACTCATTCCAGCACGATAGGGCTGTTGTAAAGATCCTATTTAAATCTATGATGTTTCTCAGTGAGCGTGTGGAAACGTGTTATTTGTGCAATGACTGATGCACACGGGCACACAATGGCGCACGGAGAGACACGAGAGGTGTGCAAGAACTATTAGATGTGATGCACAGACACAGAGCTCAGACATCCTTCCAAAGAGGAAACTGAGATACAATATGCACCATTTTCATTGTTGTATGCTGAAACAGAAGGTGCAGAGACACTACACTTGAAGGTCCCCACAGGTTTGGAAAAGGTAAGTCTATTCAGTGATTCCTACCAAAGCAAAGTTCCTAGGAAAAGCTCTGCTATTTAAGATTCAGGCAAAGGAGGAAGAGTTTCATGTAATTACAAGAATATAGAGTTGCATTTTTCATACTGTAATTATGGAGATGGATAATCAACCTGGCTGAGACCTTTGTGAAATGCCAAGGTCAAAGTTAGAACTGAAACTCCCTCAAACTGAGAGACTATTACACAGAATTGTTATTTAACCCCCCTAGAGACAATAAATAGCTGCAAAGTTCAGCTGGGTTATATCCCAGAGGACTTATCGAGGGCAAAGTTCATAACTAATCATGAGAAAATATAGGTAACATTTAAAATGCAAGCCTTACCTATATGTAAACCCATATGCTTTTAAAATACTGCAACGTACCTGTTACTACAATGTTCTGGATGTTAAATGCAAACCAAATAGTATTCAGTAATAGTTACACTTGCAAAACAATTGAGAGAAATCTCTTCTTTTCCCCCCTGTTAAAGAAAAAGGAGAGTTGTAGACATCTATTTATCAAAAACCAAACAAGTGAAATGGAAATGAAAACTCAATTTATGTGAGATTAAATTCAGAAACACATTTTTCAGGGTTTTTTTTATAGTACATTTTATGTTTCCTGCTTCATTCTCTCCCATAACATAAAGAAGCCTGGAATATGTACTGATTATTCAATAGATCATGAAACCTTAACTAATATGCCATTAAAATACTTGAACTATTAAAAGGAGAATTGATACAGATGATATTGGAGGTTCTACATTAATCTGCCATCTCGATCTCACAAGTTATATGTGAATATGCATGCTTTCATCTTCTTGATGTGCTCTGTCATGTACACAGGGTCCCTTTTTTCTCTACAGAGTGCTAATACAGAAAAATGCATTTGTTGTGAAGCTTCAGGAATACAATACAGAGCCTGTATGGCACTTTGGCATTGTTCTGGATGAAAAGCACTACATGCACGTAAGCTGTGTCATTAAAAAGCCATTTGGGAGATTAGAAAGAGTGAAAGAGGGAAAGAAAATACTGGTGCTGGGAAGTCAACATTTTCTCTTCCTAGGCTTAGGTGCCACATAATTACCAGTGTGAAGTAACTGTTCACCTTATTTATTTACCACTGCAAAATAACCTCTCTTTGTGTGCATGGATGTTCGGTTGCAGTTTGGATTTAACTGCAAATCACGGCTACTGAAACACCAATGATAAACCAAAAACCAAACATGCAGGAGGAGGCAGAGGGTTGTATTACAAGTCAGTACTTACCCAGCTGCCTACCAGCCTTGTTTCCAGACCTCAGAGGTCTCAACATCTTTGCAACTTCTCCTGTTTTAAAGCTTTCAGTGTAAATGTTCATGCAGAGGTGCTACCGCGCAATCTTGTGGGCAAAGACTGGGCACAGATTGGATACAACTGTTGGGTTTGGAGATGTTTGAAGAGGTTTTCGAATGACAAGTTTAGGTAATTCCATGTGTAATTTGTAGCAGAAGTTTGGACTGTCTGCACTATTTCAGACTACAGGGAAATTGACTGTTCAGTTTAATGGTATCTCTGAGGATATGAATGTGTAGCATAAAGCTGTGGCATACTGAACGCCTACAGAATTTAATAACACTGCAATTAAACAGCTGCTGTGATGCCAGGACATTATTCCAAATTGTGTCCACCTAAATTGGTGAGATTCAATTAAATATATTACAGTTACATCTGATTCTGACCACGCTTGTTTTGAGCTGAAGTGTGACACAACCTGACATCAGACAAGGCGAAGTGCCAGTCTGGAGCTGACTTACTCTTTGGTTACTACAAAATTGACAGAAAACACCTTATTTTTGTCAGGAAATAACTTGACTAAAGGAAATAATATTTTATCACCCCAGTAACTTACTGTTTTCAATGCCATATTACTGAAAAATATGGGTTTAGGAGGTGAAAAATTTTAATATGGGATTTAAAGGTAATTGCACTGCTTTTCTTTCTGTGATCTTTAATTACATTGACTTTCTTCCAGCTTCGTCACCTCCTGTCATGACCCCAGTCCTGTGCTGTGTTGTCCGTCAAACTGTACTGGTTTCTCTTCTGGCCTTCGTCTGAGTATGGGCTTCAGTTTCCTGCTGATCTACAGAGTGCCTGGAGAATTGGACTGCTTTGAAATGAGGTTGGTTTACCACCCCGTGTTGAAAATGCATCTCTAAACAGTGCAAACACCTATGTTGGTTTGGCTTATGTGTGTCTTTCAAACCCCCAGGCTAATCTTGCAAGCCAAAACATTAGCCAGCAGCAAAGAGCATCTGCCCTGGCAGCACAGGTAGCTAACTGCATCCTGGGCTGCATTTACAGTAACAAAACCAGCAGTTCCAGGGAAGTTATTCTCTCCCTCTACTCAGTACTCATTAGACCAGATCTGGAATACTGCACAGTTTTGGATCCCCAGTACAAGCTAAACTGGAGTGAGCTTGGTGAAGGGCCACCAAGATGGTTAGGGAGACCTGTGAAGTGAGGCTGAGGGACCACAGCTTGTTCAGCCTGAAGAAGAGAAGACTTTGGGTGAACCTAACAGAAGCCTGCCAGTGCCTCTTGGTAGCCTGCTGAGAAGATGGAGCCAGGCTTTTCAGGCAGTGGTGCATGATGGAAGGACAAGAAACAACAGGCACGATATGTTTTTACTGGATATTAGGAAAACTTTTCTCTCTTTATCCTCTATTAGGATAATCAGGCAGTGGAATACGTTGCCCAGAAAGACTGTGCCATCTCCATCCTTGGAGGTTTTCAGAATCAAACTGGCTAAAGCCCTGAGCCACCTGCTCTAATCTCAGAGCCAATTCTACTCTGAGCAGCAAGTCAGACAGGATGACTGCCCGAGATCCCCTCCAAGCTGAATTATTCTGTGGTTCTGTAATTCTAAATCATTATGTGTACTGTTCAGAGAAACATCTGCTGGAAAAGGCAACTTTAGTTACCTCTTTTGTGTTGGGTTTAACCTTTTCTGACATTCTGCACTCAGATGAATTCTGGGTTGCAGTCTGAAAGGTTTTAAGGCTAGTCTAAAATCATGGCTGCCTTCCTGACTGTTGAGCTCTACAGGGCTGACTCTGGAGAAAAACAGAGGCTTCTGCTTCTTGACGTTTTCATTTCCATCATCCTATCTCCCAAATCCATACATCAACCCCATAGTGCTGCAGTAGTCAGTGAATGCCAGGAATACAGCAGAGGGGTGCCCATGGATAACATCATGTGCAACCGTGTAAAATCAGAGAAAAACCATCAGCAAGGGGTAATGCTGCAGAACGTTATAAAAGGAGTATCTGCAAGCAAAGTAATTTAATTGGCATGTAAAAAGCTTTCTCTACCTTCTTTGCATAAGATTAGCTTGTTTGCCATCACTTCTGGATTGAATCTTTTTCTCAGAACAGAACAGAAGCATAGATAACCTCTACATAAAGTCACAGTATGTATTATTGGTAGTAATAGCTTAGCATCAATGTCACACTTTAAACAATAACTCTTTCTGCTTGAAACTTGCCTCACCCAGCTGTCACCACTCCTCTGTGTAACATTTGTTTTTCATCCATCCTCACTCTCCTCCAAACTCTGACTTTTCTCCCAGTAGTTTCAGAGATCCTAAGCCTGCTCATTTCCTGACTGTTTTCTGCCTCCAGTGTTAGCCAGACTGTGACTGACAGGGAGAGAAAACATGTAAGGCCATCCTGCTGCAGAAAACATACACAATGGATGCAAAAAGTCATTGAATCATAGAATGGTTTGGTTTGGAAGGGACCTTAAAGATCATCTAATTCCAATCCTCCTGCCATGGGCAGGAAAATACACAAGGGCTGGTAATATTCCTGTAGATGAACAACATAGGAGGTAAGGCACCTCCAGCAAGTGACCTTAAATAATACATTAATCAACATAAGAAAGGAGATGTTACACTTGAATTGACTAGCTGTGAGAATGTGAGACCTGACACCCAACATCCGTGCTGTCCATGGATGCCTCTTGTAAATCCTCTTTCCCTTGTGGCAGGTGATGTTCTTCAAAGAATAACCTGGAGGACTTCTGTCTGCCTTCTGACATGGGAGAAGGCAATCTCACAGTCATGGGAGATCACACGGTCCAAGTGATGGGAGCAAGAGCAGCTATTTCAGACATCAGGGCCTCCCCATTCACAAGGTACAAGCTTTTATACTGCTTAGTACTGAGTGTTCATGGACTTCTGAGGAAATCTTAAACCATGCCAAAGCTTGACCCACTGATGTCAGTGTCATCTTTCCAATGGGCTTAATGAAATAGGGACCTTGCCCCTAGCCTAATTAAAGTAATTGTCTCATTCTGTACCTTTGAAAGACTTGCTCTATTTGAGGTACACTGCGTGTATACTTTTAATTCTGGCAAATCTTTCTTCCTGCAAAGAGCTTGTCCTCCAGAAAGTTAAAACAGCATCATAATACATGTACCAAAGTCGTATGTATTGCAATGGATAACCTCTATGAAAGCAGCCAGCATTTCACTGACAACTTCTAGAAATCCCTTGGAATTTCTTGGCTGTTTCTGTTTTCCATATAAGGTATAATTAAAAGAAAAAAACTTCAGTGAAATTCACAGGATGAATTCTTGCACTGATTTCATTGATGTCAGTAGAATTACAGGGGAGATTAATTTAGTTCGGTGACTGTCAAGGAAAGAAGCTGTTAAAGTTATGGATTTTTTTCTGATTTGCCTTTATTTTTTTGATAATGAAAAGACACAAAAATATGTTCTGCATGGATCCATATATTGTCTTTATAACATATCCAATCTGAAATAAGTATGATTCACTCAAAATCTATTACTCTCTTCACTAAAGTGCTTATTACAACAGGGAATTGAAGGGTTGCCATTATGATTTTGTCACTAAACCAAACTGATAGTTGGTTTTAGATCTCATGTATTCCATATTTTAAATATATTTCCTACATAAAAATGCAGAGATTATGGAAATATTTTAGAAATATGGTCTTGGCCTTGTTTTTGCATGCTTTTCTGTGTTATTGCACATTTTTCTGGATATGTTACAGCATTTCCAATCAACCATTAGTAATAGGTTTAGCAGTTGTTTCAACCTCCATCAAAATTATTGTCCTCATTTTTATTCCATAGAAGGCAATTTAGCGATTCATCTGCAAACACTCGCTATCCAAAGCAGTGGTTGCTACCATTAATAGTGAAATCAAAGTAGGAAGCACTTTACCTAGGAATGGGAGTCTGTAGGATTAGGATTGGAGCTTACGTTGCAAACCTTCATTTAATTTTGGAAGGACATTCAGGCAACCCATGGTTTGCACTCCAAGTGTATACCATGTTCGGTAACTCCTGCTTTCTAGTTCTAACACTGCCTCTGACCAGCTGTATATCATTGAACATGGGCCGTACTGTCTCCATGCTTCGGTTTACTGGGATTTAGAATAGAAACAAGAGGCATCCCTGGGCATTTGGGAACAAAATGCTTCATTAAGTAATTTGAGAGCTAACTGTGCCAGTGATAGAAGTACACCAAGGTCTTCTGTGGAAGTGTATCTTCTGAGGAGTCCATGAAAATCGAATTTTTCCCTAAGATCTTACACTAAGCACCAAAGAACATCCTTATAACATTAATATTTATGCTTCACTTGGTACATATAACTGTGTTTACATCTTGAGGCATCTAATTTTAGGTTCCAGATGCAGTCAATATGGAACAGGTAGATTCTTAACTTCTCATAGGTCATTATTAAGGGAATCTGTTCTAATTTAAGCTGCTAATTTAGATACCTTAAATTCAGCTGTGTCCAAAATTATGCACTCAAGCAACTGACTACAAATAAATCAAAAGCCTCAGGTGTCCGGTTCAAAGTGATAATTTGGGAAGGAATCATCACTGAAAGGAGCAAGGAGTCTAAAGGAACCAGAAGGCTGTAAAAAATAGATATCTATGATATTTCTGTCCAGGTTCCCTACTGTGCTCCAAGCTTTTGTTGGTGAGCCAGATGAGAAGAATCTCTCTGCGTTTAAGTCAAATCAAAGTCCAATGTTTCACAATGTTTACTTTTCCAAAGGATCAAGCACATTTTTTATGTGTAAGAAATACATGATAAGAAAATACATGATAATGGAAATGGCAGAGGCATGAAATATCTGTTCAGTTAAAGCAACAGCAAGTATTCTAAGTTTAGAGAAAGCAGAAATGCTGCCAAGGCATTTGACCACAACCATTTTTATTCTCCATGTAAAATTCTAGTATTTATCTTCTCTTCTGCTTTTAGCCAATAAAACTCCACTCGGGTTTCTACCTGCTAAGACAATACAGACGCAATAATTCTCAGCTTACCTGACCAAAGCTTAACTACATTGAAATGTTTTTATTTCACAGTTGCAAAGTAATATCATTAGAAAATTCCCAGACACAATGTACAGTGTAGAACAGGTTCAACAAACTTTCATTTTCAAACTGCAGAATTGTTGGATGCTACCACACACTTAATCTAAACTCAGAGTAGGTCTACTAAACTTTACCAGTAATATGAGTATAACAATAAAAAACATCTGTCTGGTACTTTTATGCAAATAAATATCCATACTTTACCCCAAAACACAAAGCTCAGACAAAAATCTTAGCAAAAGATCTGTAGGAGTTCACATTTGTATCTTTTAGTGAGTGGCGTACAAATGTCTGTAAATGAAAAAGGAAAAAGCAAAAAGCACAGCAGCACAGTGTACGAGCAAAGGATTTTATTGCACTTTGTAAAGGGTATCCTATTCCATCACTGCTTCTGTCATGCACATTGTGTTTTCACATGAATGCAACAAATGGGAACAAATTCAAAAGAAGTATTAAACAGTAAGTTTTATTGACATCTATTTTGACACAGACAGCAGATTAGGACATGCAATAAAACCCACTCCATTTGTGAACCTAAGTTTTATTTGCAACCACACAAATCTTACTACAATGACTTTTTATTCCTCTAATTTTGACTTCAGTTTTTTGAGCACAGCTCTCAGCCAAATATATACTAAGCTACTGGGGAAGCCATACATGGTCAAACTACTACCACAAGTCTGTGCTGCATGGAAAATTAGTCTATATCTGTGTACTGTTGATAGATATATGCAACAGCAGTTGAACATATGTACTATGTCCTTGTCAGGAACATGTCAACTCTCCAGACTGTTACCAAACGAGTTTTCCCAAACAAGGGTAAATCTAACAGAAATTTCAACACTTCTTACTTAAACTAGAATTTTCAACACTTACTTAAACTAGAATTAAATTAAAAGCACCTGAGCAGAGATCCTTCTGCATGGCAAATGAAAGCATGCTCTGAGAAAACACTTCAAATGTACCATGTTAGAAGAAGTACACACAGAGAATTCTGGAGCTGGTTACGGAGGAATTCCTATAGCAGCTCTCTGATTTGGTGCTTACTGGGCTATGCCAGTGGGTGAGGATAACCAACCGTATATGCACTTACAGGACTGGTGCCATGGCTTATCAAACCCTCACACGGAGATAATAATTGTCAAGCATTGCCAACCCATTCTTTCAGTGACTCTATTGAAGTTCAAAGACTTTATGTGGTTGAATCTTTGCTCTTTGTTCATATAAAGTAATTCTCTGCTGCAAAGATTCACCAACATGGAATTGAGTTTAAAAGCACCTCTTCAAATTGTTTTGAAATAATGGGAACATACTGGAAGGGCCAACCTTCACCTCTCAAAACTAGGAAAAATGGGTTTATGGGAATGTCTTAAACACAAAGCTGACACACCATCTTTCTCTGACTCAAAACACTGTCTGGTTGACATTCAGAAGACTTCCTTATTTGTCTGGAATTTCCTGATGTAGGGCAGCATGGTCAGAGCCACTCTACAGGGAAAACAACCAGGCTGGCATGCGTTAAGACCACCTGGGACATACTCATAGCTCTGCATACCTGGGTCAAATATGACCTGTGACCAAAACATGGTCACGTAGCCCCTCATGGCCTCAGGATCCCAGCTTCCTCAAGGATGCAAGTCCTGATCCCAGATGCAGGACTTTGTGTTTGTCTTGGCCAAGTGTCCTGAGATTCCCATCTGCAGGTTGCCAGGATCCCTCTGAGTGGCTGCCCTGTCTGACAGCAAGTTATGTGCTTCTCACCATCCAGGAATGAGGTGGCTGCAGATGCACTGTGTCACTTTGTCAGGTCACTGATTTGGACACCCACAAATTATCTGGATAGGGCAAGATATTCCCAACGTATGGTAGGCATGCGACTAGTGGTATAAAGGTAACTTTTGAGAAGGCAACAGAAACACAGAAGTACAAATGCTGGCACAAAGCTGGCATGTCCTGCTGCTGTTCTTGGGGAAATAAAGCAGTTTGGCAAGTCTTGATCTTTTAGTTCTTACAGGGCAGTGCATGAAAAGCCATGTCAGACTTAAAACATCCTCTACATATGCCCTAACGTGAACATGCAGAGCATAGCAAAAAAGCATCCTAGAAACAAGATCACTGACCATTTGTTCCTCATAATGGTAATTAACAGACGTGGACTTTCCTGTCACAACCATTTAACTTAAGGAAAGACGAGCTCCTTCAGATCCAGTGTAGCAGTTTAAAAAGTTAGCTGCCTACAACCACATTGTGGTTTAACCCCAGCCAGCAACTAAGTACCACGCAGCTGCTTGCTCACCCCTTCCTCTCTAATTAAAGCTAGCTGGGAATTTTTGGGATGAAAAAAATTCTCCATCACAAACTACTGCTATGTTTTGCTTGAAAAGAGGACACTGAACATGGATATATTCTCTTAACACTTCGGACGTACATCCTGAGACATTCCACAGACAGGAAATGGAGAAGACAGGTCAGGATGTATACGCTTCTGTACACAAGTCTCACTTCCACACCTAATTGCTTATACTTGACAAAATTCAAGTCAATCTAAAGGGGTTTTGGGTAAGCTTTTCCTGAATTTTCAGGTGATACCACAACAAAAGGCAACGTGCACATTTGCCTCCTGTCTTGCCTCCCTTGCACAAACAGATCCCAATTGGACTCATCATCCTGAATGTCTCTTAATCAAAACATTGCTTTTATTTTGCAATGTGCTTTCTTTGTGCAAAACGATTTTATCTTCAGGTTGCTGCAACTTGAAAAGATTCTTGCTCCATAAATTCCTTTATTTTTACTGTACTGATAGAAAAATCTGTCATCTTTATAACACTGCCCAGACATTTGCATTGGACTAAAAAAACATAAGTGTTTTTTGTTTTAATTTCTCTGAGCCAACAGAATGTTGAAGCTACTGGTCCAGGCATCCTGCAATTCAGCTGAACATGGCCAAATTGTTTATACATAGTTCACATTTCTGAGGCTTTCTTCCCTACTACACAAACCAGATCAACTGTACGAACCGGGTCATTCCCTGAAGCCCGGGGAGCACAGCACAGTAGCTTCAGAGATGCGCCAACAAATGGTTATGTGCATGTACCAACTATTTCCATGCAGGTTCTGAGAAAGGACACTTGAGTAAGAAACTATTTCTTTTACTGTTAATCAGACCAGAATGTTTCATTCCTTACAGGAATGAATGCAGCCCGTCCCAAACTCCAGTTACTCTGCAATGGCCACTTATGTTTCTTGTAAGTCTGAAGGACTGAATCAACACAAAACAGAACGTGCTGGGATAATTTTTTCTCCCCTCTCCTTGTTTTTGCATGTGGTATTGTGACTGCTGAGCAGATGTGCTATTAACAATATTGTATTTGGCTCTGGCAGCAGTGTTCGCAGAGCAAGCCGTGCTCTTACTGACAGCATGCACTGCTTTGGCGCGCTTTGCTCTCTGACAGGCAAGCTTTTGTGGGGTTTTCCGTAGCAATTTAGGAGGTTATCACCCCCAGCAACCCCTCCGGTTTATAAGGCAGTATCTCGACTAAACATGTGGTGATATGTATGACATGTATGGTGATACATGTGATACCAGGAACCAATACGCCAGGCTGCAAACCGGAGGAGCAGGGCGCAGCTACACCTCCCCTGCCAAAACCAGCAAACACCTTCAGGAGAGCCTGGCGGCCGCACCGGACCCTCCTCACCTGCGAGCACACAGCCTGCTCTAAACCCCAAAAGCCGACTTAGCGAGGGCTACCCATGCCCTACCACTGGGAGAGAGCCGCGGGAAGCGCCGGGTTCCCTCAGGGGGCTGATAGGGTACGAACCCACCAGCACTAACACCTCCCCCGGCAGCC
>JANHGB010041482.1:4364-32634 GCA_026283785.1 Coracopsis vasa
GCTCTCATTACAAGAAAGAGCCCAGCAGCTAGCTCACAATGTGGACTGATGCTTTTGATAACTGATGAAAATCACAAAGCAAGGGAGAGTCTGTATTTTTAAGTTCTTTTTGCTGCATAGCACTTGCTTATTTAGATCGTATAAGGCACTTTGCTAAATACACAATTTCAGATCACATTGCAAGGTATTTTTCTTTTACCTATAGTCCAGCTTATTAAAGCTATACAGGACCTGATGTACTCAAGTTTTAAAGCATCCAGAAGTTTCTGGTACATTTTCATTTTGAAAGGAAAATATTATATTTCCTAATGGTTCCTTTCAGTTGGTTACAATTTATTCCCTATGCAGCTACCTCGGGGGTACAACAATGAAGTGGTGATATTGCCCACTGAAACGATACATGAGACCTGATAAAAAGGTGAAAAAATCCCAGCGGTCTTTCATGAAATAGGATCAAAAAATGGTGGGGAAGGAAATGTAATTAGAGAACCTCTGGGGTATACTACAAAGAGCAAGAAAGAAATTAAAAGCAATAAATAAATAGTTGACAATGTCCATTGGAAACCACAAAAATCAGTGTACATTCAGCGCAAACATTAACTACTGCTGTGTTGTCTAGATGGCCATAAGAACAGCCAACCATTGTGCATCTGGATCTCACATCATTAGCCTTCCCCCTCTTCTCTCCACAAAGCCAGCTTCTGAACTAGTTACTCTCCATGTTAGCAGCAGAATCTGGCTGAAGCAGATCACAGGATCCTACTTTCAGGTTCCCTACTGGTCAATTACAAACCATGCAACATGCTGTTATTATTTCCAACATTAAAACTAAAAGCCAAAAGCTACTCTTCAGCAGGACAGTGAGTCATAAGTTAAAGCACACAGATGACTGTAAATTGGTTTGTGCTGTTCTGCAAAGCACAGAGTGCTCCTACTTACCATTGTGTCCTGTATTTCAAACTGTATGTAACCCAGCAAGGGATGCTTCCTGAGGTTGCAGCTAGCACTTCCACCCTCTCTTGTGTAAATCTCCTCCCTAAACTGTAGGATTTCTTTCACTGCAAACACTCTAGTTTTACTGCCTTTATCACAGACTCACCACCTGACAAAAAGCAAGTATGTTCAGGGCCATCACTCCTCACTCCTTGGAAGTCCTTTGGGATGCTCACTTTCTGCCCAGCACCCTGAGCACAAAGCTGTTTTTCCTGCCTTCCACTCATAACCTTGGGTCCTTTTTCTATTGAGACTTGTGAAATAGTCCCTGTACATGAAGCAGTGATCTGCGAGCTTCAGGATCCCAGCATAACCATCTCCCAGCATCCAGTCATAAGGGCAGAGACCTGATACCAAGGTGTTAAGAAAGGAGACAAGGGCAGGGCAAACATCCAGTCCTTACTGTCCAGTGTTTCCCAGCTGCTCAGCACAGAGTGCCTCCCTTATCACTGAGGTCCCACATGGATTCCTCATGTCTGATACAGGGTAACAGTAGCTGCCACCCCTGTCCAAAGGTCTCTGTCCCTTCTCTGGCCATCTTCTATCCTAGATAGCCAAATTTGGCTGAAATCAGCTAATGTATTAAAAAACAAAATTAAAGGATAAAATTAAATAAAAATAATAAAAATTTTAAAAAGCTGCAAATGGAATTTGAATACCCTATGAATATCCCTGGCTTCTGTGTAGTACTCAGAGGCTGTGGACAGTATGAGTTTATGGTCACACTTGACAACATCGAAGCCCAAGAAATTTATGCCCTCACCCAGCCATAAACTCAGGCTCCAGAACACAAAAATGGGCAGATGCATCCATTTCCTCATGTCTGACTGCCACAGTGGCGAGCATACTTGTCGAGGCAGCTTAATGCAACAAGACAGCAGCACATACCAGTAACGGCCTCTTTACTCCCAGCGTGTTATAAGCAAAAATAACATATTTAATAGATTAAACCCAAAAAATCCCAAAAAGCCAACGTTTACCACTGTTTAACCATGACTCATAGGCAGGGTCCCCAGTAGACTGGGAGAAATTGGCTAGAGGATCCTGGATTTAGTGACCTGTGTTTTCCCCTGGAAACTGAATAGGCCAAGCAAGCCCCAGTATGAGGAAAGTAGCTTTCCTGGGATGCTGAAGGTTAATGATGAATAACAGGCAGATAAAAGTTATTTGGGAAAGTGCTGTTTTGCAACAGCATCATGCTGTCATTATCAAATGGATTTCTACAAGTTGTTTTTTCCTATACAAGTTATTAGTAGCTGATGTCTGGAAGCGTGGCTATTATACACAAATACCATCCAAAACTAGGACAGCTATTAAGTTCAGAAAGCCGCAATGCTGGCCAACAAATTATTTACACTGTAGCAGAAGCAAAATGTATTCCCAACAAACTGCCCCTCAGCAAAACCAGAGATCTCACAGTATGGGATCAGAACAGAGACAGGGACGTGCTGTCATGTTATTAAGAACAGCAATGATGAAGCCACTGCTTTTAGACTACAAGTAAAACCTATCCATGCTGCAGTAAAGCAAGAAGTGTAAACTTTGACCTCCATCACAAGGGATATCAGGTTAGTCAACCCTGAAGGATGTCTCTACCTTTGAAATTTATAGATACAGGCTAGTTGAAACATTTCTTCTCCAAACACATCTTCCTTTTCCTTCCAACAGGCTGCAGAGAAAATGAAGAACATTTTGGGAACCCCAACTAATACCAGGCATCAGGATCTCGGCTAATTAAACTGCAGGGTGAGATTTCAAGGCCCTTTACCCAAGATGAAGCTACTGGAGGTTTCACAGGGCTTCTCTCACCTTGCTCATTACTTTGTCATCATTCTTGAAGGGTTATGTTCTATTGATGAAAACAAACAGGCACGCAAGAGAAACACACCCTTTTTCTTTCAATCATCCTTCAAACATAAAAACTAGGCAGAAAAAAAACAACACAGACACATGTTTATGTGTATTTTCTTTACAGCTGCACAGAGATTGGCATAGCTTTTACGGGGGGGAGGAGCTGAAAGAGTACAGACCAGGTCATTACATCTGCCACATGGCAGCATCATCTGAAGGGTTACAGTAGAGAAACCCCACAGCTGGCTCACAGCTAGCCAGTCTACATACATGCACAGCACCTTTCAGAGACACAAGCTTATGTACCAAAAGCACTCTATCTACAGCAGGTCACAGGTGTATCTGTGTCAAAACCATTTTTCCTGTACCACTCCACTATGACCTCTCTACAACAGCATCAGCAGAGCTGCAGAGCTACCAGCAACTTCCAGTGCTAGGTCTCTGTTCGGGACATGCACAGCCAGAAATACAGAATCAGTTGTCACAGAAACCAGGAGAAAGAAAGAGGAAAGACCAAAGCTCTGTCAATTAAACAGCAGAGATCCACAGCTATACTGCAATCCTAGTTTTGCATAGCAGACAAGGCTCCCTAATAGCCAGTCCCTTTAATCTCTTTAATTTCTGCTCTCATATTTGTTCTTTGTCCATGGAACAAAGCTTGATCTACTTATAGTTTTATACTTGCATAACAATGCTGAAGTGGTGGTTTTACTGGTGTGTTTATTATTAACCAGGTGGACTGGAACAGCCTCCACTGCAAATGCAGTTTACCAGGATGAGGATGCATCAGCAGAACTGTATCATGTAGGCAGCAGAAGCTGGCAGAGAGGAGGAGGGATGTAATGAGTCACCCACAGCATTTGGCTGATGCAAGTTTCTGCTAGACCTCTACATCAGCTTTTTGTTTCTTTTTTGCCTATTCTCTAGAGTTAACCAAGACTGTACAGGCTACAGGGGGGTGAAGCAACCCCTTGTGATCCTTTCAGAAGACACAGCATAATCCAAGCATAATGCCAAGTATAGAAAACAAGCTAGAGTGTCCTGGTCCTTCTCCAGCCTTTTGGCTAAACCCTAGCTCTGTTCACCACATCTGTGGCAGCTTTATATATCTCTTCTCCAGGACCAGCACCCACTGAGGAACAGTGGTTGGATGGGAGCATATAAGGTTTCTAACAACGAGCAACACAAAGTCTGGGTAAGGAATTACTGGGATACCAGAGAGGGTCACATCATGTCCAGTAAGATACTCAAGCCAATACTACTTCAAACACACTTTTCAGCATTCTGTTGCCCTGATACATGAGATCACACCATTGTGGCACACATCACTATTGCCAGAAGAGACCCTTATTCTGTATATTTCCAGGGGAGGATATCATTCTCTAGGGCTATTTTGAACACAAAGGCCTGCTAGGAGCCCAACAGCTTCTCACTCCAGCCCCACACAGACCCTATAAATCAGAGACAACAGACTGAGCAAATGACAGAGAGTATCACAGGGGAGTAGAAAAGCTTCTGCACTGCGCATTTTTCAGATCCAAACCTAAAGCCTTAATCAGGGAGAGGCAGTAGAGGAGTCTGGGAAAGTCAGAGGAGGGTGCAAAGGCTCCGTATGAGCCCTCATCAGGGAAAAAACAAACACATCCCCGTCTTCCCCCCTTACAACCAGCAACATTTTGATTGTCTTATTTTAAAGTTGAACTTTTTAAACAAATCATAACAAAGCTTATGTGAGGTTAATCACTCCCTGTTTCCTCTGGCATTCATTGCAATAGCACTAATTACAATAAACACATTTAAAATTAATGTGCATGTCATATACATATATCAATTGAATCCTAATTTACCATTGATTAACATCCACATGCTGGACGTGCTTTCCCTAATAAAAAGCTCTGACATAGCTTAACCCACCTCTGCCTGCCAGACTGCTCTCAGAACCAGGCAGGAAGCCATGACATAGGAGGCTGAGAGAACAGAACATGCAAGCCACCAGCAGCAAGCTACACATCCTGTCTAGCTCTGGGCCTACAGCACATGGTAGGGATGAGTCTTCTTGTCTATGATAAGCCATCCCGAGTGCAGTCACTTCAGAAACGGGCTCACTCTCACAGTTTCAGAGCACCGCACTGTTGCAGCATTTTAGATTTGCTTGCAGGATTTCATTTTCACTAACACAGTTTTTGCACATAGCTATTAATACCCATCTTCCGCTTCACGAGGCACAATTCCCTCCAAGCATCTATCAGCACAGCTCTGCCAGACAGGGCCACAATCAGACACAACCCCAGCAAGACTGAGAGGAATCTTCAGCAGGGTCAGAGGCCAAGTTACATTTTTGCCAATACCAGACACAAACAGAATCAAGTGCATTGACTGAAGATTGTTGAAGCTGGGCCACTATGACTGCTAAGGTACAGGCAACCTTACAAGGGCAAATATAGGGTACTGAAGGTGTAGAGGATGTACAGATTGGAGGCTAACTTACTAGAGAGCAGTTCAGCTGAGGACTTGGGAGTATTGGTAGATGATAAGTTGACTATGAGCCAGCATCGTGCCCTTGCGGCCAATAGGGCCAATAGTATCCTGGGATGCATCAGGAGGAGTGTGACCAGCAGGTAGAGGGAGGTGATCCTCACCCTTTTACTCAACCCTGGTGAGGCCACATCTGGAGAACTGTGTTGAATTCTGGACTTCTCAATAGAAGAAAGACAAAGAGAGGGTTCAGTGGAGGGCAACAAGGATAATCAGGGGTTTGGAGCATCTCTCTTATAAGGAGAGAACGCAGAAGCTGGGCTGTTCAGTCTAGAGAAGAGAAGACTGAGCAGGGATCTCATTAATGCATATAAATATTTTAAAGGTGGGTGCCAGGAGGATGGTTCCAGACTCTTTTCAGCGGTGCCCAGTGACAGGACGAGGAGCAATGACCATAAACTAAAACACAAGAAGTTTTACTTCAACATGAGGAAGAATTTCTTTACATTGAGGGTGGCAGAGCACTGGAACAGGCTGACCAGGGGGCTTTTGGAGTCTCCCTCTCAGGAGATATTCAAAACCCACCTGAACACGTTCCTGTGTAACTTGCTCTAGGTTGACGTGTGTTGGAAGGCGGCTTGGACTGAATGATCTAGAGGTTCCTTCTGGTCCTAATGATTCTGTGACCTGCCCCACAGTCAGTTCATACATTAGTTAAACAGGTCACAAGTGAGTAACAGTGTACAAAGAGAAGAGCTTGAACAATTCCTGCAACTCTAACAGTTTCCCTTCCCTGAGCTGCTTCCTCTGCCCCTGAGCCAGACAACACGCTCATTACAGCAAAAATAAAGCGTGCTCCTGAGCCACACAGACCTACCTACAGATTGTAATGATTTTTAAGTTAATATGCCAAGATGTGAAACACAACCAATGCTAGATGTGCAGATGACAGTATGCATGTCACATATCTTTCAGAGCACGTTACCACCCTAACCTGAGTGAGGAGCAGCTGAGAAGACAGCACATGCTTCTGCCCTCTCTGCTACAGGCATAACCCCACACTGAAGTTAGTGAGACTTCAATTACTGAGACTGTATTACTAAGACAGAAGTTACTGGCTTCAGCTAATACAAGTGATTGTCCCTCCAGAGTTCAGCAGTAGCACATAAAATGTATGCATATCATTCAGCACTGAAGACTCAGATGAGAGGTAGCAACTGATTACAGCAGTATAATTTGACAGCATCCCATCCCATGCATGTGCCTACAGTCAGATTTGCTCTGACTCAGGCAGCAAGAGGAGGAAGGTTGAATAAGCTATTGCTGAAGAACCATTTTTACCAATCTTTATATAGTCATAAAAAAAACTTATCACAACAAATTGCTAAAATACAGTCCAGTAGTATTACCTTCTCTCCCCAGGCAACCTACAGATCTGGCCTTAATCTTGCTCCAACATCTTTTGATGCATCTTTCTTAAAACACTTTCAATGAGTACATTTCTGTCTAAAAGTTCACAGAAAGAGCCAAGTTATATGAATATTGGAGCACAGCTATGTATAGATTGATCTGAACACTTCTCAAGGACCCTGAACCAAACATTTGGACTTGTCTAATCAGACACCAAACCAGTGCCAAATGACCTATGAAGCTAATTCAAATTAACCACCACATCAAATGCTTGTATGAAGGAGTTCATGAGTCAGCCATGGACAAAGAATGAGTCATAGGAGATACATAGGAGATAATTTTGAAGAATGAGTAAACCTGAGAAAAATCCCAAATTGCCAATGAACAATATGCAAGTGGAAAAACATGTTCAATTTACAAAATCAGTTAATTGCTATGAATCAGTCAGATGGCTCTAACCACATCAACATATCTATTGTGGGCTGCTGTTACAGCCTATATGCCACAGTTGAGCAATTTGAATCTCTGTTAAAGGTGTCTCTGACTTTAATGAGAGTTACTGCAATGTATGTCAACAATGCACTCCGGAGATATACTCCAGAAGAAACTCTAGTGACACAAAAACAAAGCTGCCATCGTTTCTCCAGTGGAGGACACTTCCCTGAGCTCCCCTAGCTTACAAACCTGCTGCAGGCCTACCAGGGAGACCACACACTGATCAAAAACCCTCCTAGGGCTTCACACCAGGAGAAAAACAGAACTACTGATTCTTACAAGGCATTGTCCACAAACTCACTAATTAAACATGTGAAAGACCAATGTGCTGGCCAGCTCAGAGAACACAGCCACTCCTTTCTTTGTCCTTGCTACTGCTGAAATACACGATACCCTCAGTCCATCCCTAACAAGGAAAGATCACCCACAACACCTTTCCATTGAAAAGAACAAAGAAAAAACATTTGGAAAAAAATCAGTTCTTCTCCTGCCCATTTAAGAAAATCCTTTATTCACATGCATTGCTCGGCCACCAAGTCACACCACCAGTTCTATTTCTTAAGCCTACTCAGTCTATTTGCCCCACCACAGGTGAGTACTCAGAGAGTCCCAGCAGCATAAGCAAAGGCAGAGGCTCTTACAGCCCTCATATCAAACCTGGTAACCTCCTGTCTACTTGAAACCAAAACTTCCCCAAATACCAAAGTCCCTCAGAGCAAGAAGCAACATTTCTTCAGGTTCAAACACATTTGCTATTTCTTTTTTCTCTGTTTCTAGGTCACACAATAAAACCTGGCACTGATACGTGCACAGCTTCTCTGCAGCGCTAACTTTTTGAGGATGCATAAGGGCACAATTCCACCTTACAACCTCTCTTGTCTGCAAATCCCACTTATGAGGTTCTCACTGCGTTCACTCCCACACTCTACAGTGACTTACCATCCCCATAGACATTCCTGGAGCTAAGTTCAGATTTAGGTTTCACTCATCCTCCCCTCCTTTTAAGTTTTGCTTTTGAATGTCAGCAATTAATGACAAGTGTAGTCTTATAAACAGTGGCATCAAAACAACTGAGAGAAACACACAGAGTTGGGGATTCCAGAAAGAGTAGCCAGCTTTGCCACTCAAATCTTTGTAACATTATAAAACCAATTCCATATTTCTGAGCCTTTTCATATCTAACCCACCCCAATCCAAGTGTTCCTACAAGAAACCTAAGCCCAAATCATGCAAGAGATTATTACAACGGGTTTTGTTTAAATAGCTGAACAAAATTTAGCCTGACTCCCAAATGTGCCTTTACTACATTTATTTTCCTGCAGTTTTTGTCAGCCTGTGGGTGTGGGCATGGATGTGTGTGTAGAATTGTATAGCTTTTTTCTTTAATTTATAGTCATATATAGTGCTACACAGCTCATTGACAGCAGACTGACCACAAGCCAAAGAACACTGTTCTAATTAATTAACTTCTTAATTAACCACTCACTGACCCCAGTTCTACTATGCATGTTATCCTTCTCAGGATAAAGTATGCGGGCTTTATGACTACCTGGAGTCACATCAGAATCAGGGCAACGTCTCCCTGCAGAATGAAAGTAAAACAAAACCTCTCAAGTAAAGCCTCTCTGCATTCCAGCACTGGCACCCATCTCCCATGAGACTCGTCCATCCAGCTAGAATTGGACCTTGTACTTATAACAAGCCCTTAAATCCCAAATGAGTAACAAAGCAACTAACTAAAGGCTCCCATGATTCACTGCTAGGAAATGTAGTCAGCATTTCCTACCAGACCAACTAATGCTTAATGCCAAATGGATCACTTCTGACAGTGCTGCTCAAAATGCAAAACATTTAGTCAGTATGAAAAGGACTTTACAGTTATCATCATAGAAGAGGGAAGAGAATGCCTTTTTGGACCAGATGCTCAAACCCTCCCACCTGATAGCTGTGCAGCTCTAGTAGGATTAGGACTCAGCCCTGAGTCCAGATAAAATAACAGTAGTCTTATACCTCTCCTGCCCAAGGAAGGTCTGGAAGTAGATAATGATTAGGTTGGTAAAGCTGAAAAAATACTTGAAAAGCCACAGAAAACCAAAGGAAACTCCCACCCCCATCACACACATTAAGAATGTAGAAGCAGATCCACAACCACCAAACATTCATAAGCACAGAGCAACACAATGATACCAGGAGAGTTGATCTGCACTTAGCCTCCTCTAAGCCAGGCTGCAAACGAAGCATAGCTGCTAACTTGTTACGCTGAAACTCCCAAGCTATCTACTAGTTTTCCTTACAATCTGTGCTGGGTCACACCAGGCAGCCTGGGTAACACAAAAACTATCTGTGGTGGCCAGAAATTTAAATAATGACCTTCAAATGAGTTGTACACAATTTTCAGGAGTAATGAAACCTCCAAATAAGCACATAGTATAATGCAACAATGACATTTTGGCCTGAAAGATACCAATCCATTCAGCCAGTGACAATACCTAGATAAATGGAAGTAACAGGAAATGTCCAGCTCTTGGCTACCCACCACTAAGAAAGTGCTACATTTTGAGACACAGTATATCCCCAATCAGTGTGGAACACCAGGGCAATCTCATCCAGGGATGCTTTGGTTGAAAAAGCATTAATGGCAGATCTATAAAGGCAAATATGGAGGATAAGCTTCGACATACAAGTACAACATAGCTAAACAGCACAAATGTCTGGTCAGTGCAGAAATAAACCAAGGGTATGCAGCCACTCTGATGCAGCACAAACCCAAGCTGCAGCCAGCAACAGTAGTAATATGTCCCTTGACCACCCACAACTATTCATTCCCACTGAAAACCTTGTGTCAGTCCTGGTAAGATGGGTGATAAACTTGGGGGAATGAAAAGAGAGCTGAAAACTACACAAGCCTGGGGGTTTTGAATCCCCCACCTGATGGATGATGCCGCACCAACTGTGAGGCTAGTCCAATTGAGGCCATGGGAGCAGGCAGCAGTAGAGCCAAATGCAAGAGTCTCTCCTGACAACAGACAGTGTCAGATGGAAACGCAGTGCAGCCACAGTCTTTAACTTTTCTGTTTAAGAAGTGTTTCTGTTGTGGAGCCTTCTAAGTTGTTCATAACATTCCTGAATGCACCATTCTGCAGGATGGAAAATGCATTACAGTCACGTTACCAGCAGGACCAAAATCCAGTCCTTTCTAAAAACCTCCCAGACAAACACTGGATTCAAATAACCTGTGTTTTGCTGAAGCTTACTAAGTACATGGTTTGAAGTCACTGCCAAATACAATGGAGTCACAATGGGACAGCACTACACATTTTGCTTTCAGGTCCTTCACTGTAATGCTTTATGAATATATTTGCCCAAACCTAAGATGTTTTATACGAGGGATTTCTAAAAGGGATACAACATATTATGTACTGCGGGACAAGCTGCTGGAGGGACCAAGGTTAGAGAAAGCTCAAGTGATCAATAAATGTGAAGAGTTATAAAGCACAGTAAGCACTTAGAAACATTTCAGTACCTAAATATTAGAGCTTGCCAATAATTTTCCTTCCAAACATCATTCTAATAGCATATCCCTTTGACCAAAAGCAAACATTTCTCTGCCCTTTTAATCTTTACATTTTGGCCTCTTTTCAGCCGTAAAAACCTAAAGTGGTTCCCCCCAACTGAATACAAAAGAACACTTCTGTTAAATACTAAGAAAACAAACAAAACCCCACACTAAAAAACCAACAGCATTTCAAACAACCTTTCACTTCTTCACACTTTCTTCCCCAAAATATTTTAAGTAGAACTGGTCAAAGTAGTTAAGAAAAGGAATGAAGCAGCAGCAAATAACTCAAACCCATAGGAATAATGAATGGCAGGTGAAATGAGTGTATATTTACCAGCCCAGTCTTTTGAAGTTCCTCCTGCCCTGCAGAAGATTAGCTTCTTTGTAATAATTAAAAAAGAGTGAAAAAAAAAAGAAAGGGGAAAAAAACTCAAAGGAATTCCCCCTACCTGGTTTAACAGCCAACTGCAGGACAATACAAACAGTAAAAAAGCTATCACCTCAACGAGTAAGGAGGACTGCAAACCATAAAGCTTCCCATAGGGGTCTTTGTGTACCCTGGAATGATACATCATAAAAATCTGACGCCCCAAGATCATACATGGCTGATGTTTAATCACCAAAACATAGAGCTTCCCAGAGCAGCAAGGTGACAAAATCGTTTGCTTCTTTTTCTTTCCAGAGAAACTGAGTAGGAGGCAGCAAGACCTGTTCTTTAGGGCTTAAAAGGACAACAGCAACACAGAAGAGAAGCACCTACCCATAAACCTTCACATAGTAACTAGTTCAGGTCCCTGGCTGCTCCCATTGTTCAGTGCATAAGCCATCATACGGAGGCCACCTGCACTCATGGGAGCATTCATTCCCTCAAAGCTTTGGGTACCAGATGGAAAGTCAGAACATACAAGACTTTACAAAGGTTTCTGGGACACAAAACCTCCTCACCTGTCAGGAAATTAATCACTTTTCCTCATGCCTTACCATCTTCCTACGGCTTGCTGCATGCCACAGACAGTGTGCATGAAGGGCTGTGGAAGAACGGGGCAGAGTAGGGAATCATCACCTTCTCTAACAGGCACTCATCAAGAACACCAAGTAAACTGTGCTTACAGTGATCTCATTTTCTGCTATCACCCCATCAGACAAGGAATTATTTAGTCCCAACAGCCCTATCTGCACTCTACAGAATGTAACTCAACTAGGTAAATGAAGAGCCAGGTAATGAAGGAACATCAGTTCTAGCCTGCAGCCAGCACATGCCCAGGAACATGCTCCCAAGTACCAGCTGCTTCAGGGACCCACAGAAGGAATCCAGCTCTTCCTTTTAATCCTTCACCCTCACCCTCAACCACCACCAAAGGAGAGAATCAATAAACCACAGGGTACAGGATTAGGTGGTAGTCAATGGATGCCTGTATCTACCTTTTCACCTGAGCTTTGGCATCTGAATGCAGCACTTCAACCACAGGGTTCTGGGTTGCAAGGACTGAATATACAGGTGTGCATGTACACACAGGCATGCTTTGTACGTGCTTTAAATTTAGCAATCTCTCTTTAGGAAGGATTTTGATATGTCTCTAAAGAACTCTTTGCAGACATGTTTGCTTAAATATGGATACAGAAGCCTAGCCTTCAACAGCAAATTAACCCAACACCTTCTGTCTCTGGAGACAAGAATCTCATATTAGCCTCCAGGATTCAAGTGCTCCTCCACAATTTACCCTAAAGGCAGGTCATTTCTATTTTTCTTCATGTAGCAAAAGGTGTCTCAGTGAGTGCTGTCATTTCTGTGCAGTCAAGATCAACAGCAAGATCACAAGGGAATTGCTAAGAGCTTTATTTTAATTCTCATTTTCCATCTCTTGTTGTTGTTAACCATCTTTACGTCAGTGATATCTTGTGACAGCTCATCAGAATCAAATGTCTGTAGTTTATTACAGTTGGCATGATTGTGAACTTTAGGGAATAAGGACAAGGTGGGTAATCTTAAGGAAACAAAAACGTCATAGGGTGACAACCTGAACTCGTAATGCTGAGCAAAGCACATGTAAAATTCAACGTGTAACCACATCAGAAAAATATTTATCCTAAGGGCATTGGTGTAACAAAGGGGAATCAGATGTGCTTGGGCACAACAGCCAAGTGGAATCTGCTGGCTGTTGCAAGAGCCAGTCACTAGTCACTGCAGTCTCAAGCAATCTATATGAGTCACACAGAATAATCATCTCATTATGTTCCTACAAATCACTAATTCCACCAAGTGCCGAGGTTAACAAGACTCCTGTCGATATCAGAAGTTTGGCACACAGGAATTCAATATACAGAGAATCAACCTCCAGCCCTATTATTAAAACACATGAGAAATACAATGTGAATGCGTCCTTTTGCCACACTCCTACCACTAGGCGATCCGTACGCTAGGTGCATGCTGCAGGCTCATAAGTTCCTGTCAGCTTGATCATGTTTTTGCAGAAGCACATTAATTTCAGTGAGTCTTCTGCTGAAAGGTAAGCCATCCTCCCAGTCCTCAGCCAGCTGCCAGGAGAAATCAGCTGTCATATGGCACAATGCAAAGTGCATGATGTAGCTGAGTCTTTAGAACTTGAACTATTGAGGCGTCCAACAGGGTCATCAACCAGGCAGCTCATTCTATCATGCACTTTGCAAAACCCAAGCGTGTTAAAAGCTCTAAGAGGGTCACGTCAGCTGGCCTCTCACCCTGTGCAACCCAAGCAATGAAAAAGCTGCAAGTCCTCATGCAACTGCATGGCAGGGCTTTCCCAGAGCTCACACTTGCACACGGTAATGCAGAGATACTCCTTCTGCAAAATTACCACCAACAGCACCGTAAAGGATTTCGCAGCAGTCCCTGGAAAGCTTTTTTTAATCTCATGTTCATCCTCTCTTTATTAATCATCTTTATTCTCCCAAGGACCAAAGAATCAAGTCTATAGGCTCTTTACAACAGAGATTAAGCTGGCCATAGTTGGAGCAAGTAGGGAAGACTTGTAAGCAAGATATCCCATTCTTATGCAGACATCTTCACATACAAAAAAGCTCGAAGCATCAGTTAGTTTAACAACAATATAAGTAGACAATAAAACCCAGCTTTTCAAGATTCCCAGTCACCCAAATCCCCAAATAAAAAAAATTGCTTCTTTGCTTATTTTAACTGCAAACATGTTTTAGATTGGTAGATCCTAGGAAGAGGGGCTGCACTAGCTGGCACACTCCACAGTGGAAAGGACTCACATTTTGCTAAGGACAACTTTTCCTCCATACCTATGTGGCCAGTCAATAAAAGTTTCCAAACTCGATCAAAGAAGCATTCTCAACTCTGCCACCTTCAGTTACCATGAAGTAACCACATTCAACTGACAAACTCATTTTGCTATCATTAGGGTTCCAAGAGCAGTTACTGTATCTTGGAGACCATCACTGCTTGGAAGATCGGTTTGAAAAACACAAAGGAAAGCTGTCTAAACATTACGCCAATGTTAACTAATATAAGAACGTGTTTGACTTCACACTGAGTTAAGGCAAAGTTACTCCAGTAAAAATCATTTACTTTGCCTCTGCTGAGGGAGAGTAGCTCTTTAGATCATTCAAATCTCATTACAAAACCACCTCTTATAACCCCTAAAGCCTCAATGTTCAATAACCAAATCCTTTGCTAAATCAAAGATCAGGAAAATTGTCTTCCTCGGGAGAACTATTACAATGAATCAGCAAGAACATAACTATACCACCTTCTAAAGGAAATCAGAACTATTTGACTAGTGTTCCTGAGACTCTTTTATGCCAAGTGTCTTTTCTTCTTGAAACTGTTTGATCCTGGTGGGTGCAGCAGAATCCAAATGGTCACAGAGTATTGCAAGATAATGACAATGATGGGCAATCACCAATTTGTGATGGCATTAATGGCACAAATCACAAACCTGTTGTTACAAGCAAAGAGAGAAAAAGAAAGCAGTGCTCAGAAAACTTGTCTGGTTTGAGATTTTGGGCTTATTTTTTAATTGAATCAGACTGTTACGTTTCTGCAGCTACCAGTGTTTAGAAGAGTAATAGAGCCTGGCTCACCAAAAACACCTTGAACTGAGCAATTAAGGGACATTTTGAAAACCCAAAGAAACAAGATTGATTCCTGAAGACACTAATCTTCAAACTGCAGTGAGACAGCCACGTATGTCAAAGTCATCTTGGCACCAAGGACATCACACATGCAGTCAGGCCATAGACCATTCCCATGCATAAAGACAGCTGGCAAAAGTCTAGGAATTTGTGGGTGCGCAGGACAGAAGAAGAAGGAAGTGGTCAGAGAAAATATGAACCACAGGAAAATTCTGGTTTGGGAGAAGGGCAGAGATGTTCCTCTGACTCACTCTCTGGAATGGATCTCAATGCATCGGATGTATCTGGATGGGTGTCCTTATTGCTCTCAGACACCACAGAGTTCACAAAGGAAAGAAAAGGGAAGACCCAGAAGCATGTAATTTTGTTACCCAAAAGGCAGACATTTATCAAGTGTTACACTGCTGCTCGCTGTCTCAAAATCTCGTCTTTTTCTATCTTTTCCCTTTAGCTCTCTGGAGTAAACAACGACCTCTTGAACAAGAGCACCTGAGTCCATTTACAGAAGCCTAGCTACCTTCCAACAGGAAGTAAACTTCTCCAGGTGTGATTGTGACATTTCAGTCCCACAAAGGTGCTATTCCATTCACATCTCCAACATGGTTGATACTCCCTGGTGTGTGAATAATCCCTTTCCATGTCAGCGTGCTGCATAAGCAGCCCAGGCAGGCAGCAAGAGTTCTGCCAAAACCAGAATCCAGCCACAAGAGAACCAGTAAGTTGCACCACAACAGACACAAACTATTTGGAGAACTAGCCTAAACTCACTAATAACATTCCTAGTGAACAGTCCCATCAACTCACACCTTTATCTGTTCTTCAACCCTTGCTCCTGAGGACTGATCCTAGGTGATTCCACCAAGCTTCTTTCCCTCCTCCCTTCCCAGCCTCTTCCTTTGCACAGACTATGGCTCCCCTTCTTTTTGCATCCCTGTGCCTACTGGGGGACCAAGATGCACATCTTTTGCTTAGCTCTTTTCAAAGGCTTTCAACCAGGAAATCAACATGTGCACAAACCTCACCATGAATCAGAAGCCACTCCACTCACCAGCATCAACTCTGCATGGACCTAAAAATTAGCTTTAACTTTGTCCCATCTGTCAAACAGCACTTCACCTTTAAAAGCCATTAGAAGTTGCACAAACATTTAGCTGCTGTTTGTGAGGGTAATTAAGATGGTTTGTCATAGCGCTTTTCAGTAACAGCCCAGCTTGAGATGAACAACACAGCAGAACACACACAGCTGGGAAAAGGTGAGCAAAGTTCATGCAATAAGCTTGAGGAGATGGAAGCTCTTGAGTCCTCCTAAAAGGAGCAGTTTAAGATGCAAGTTTAACACTCAATATCTAGGAAATCTCCTGGGTACAAAGCAAACACTAAGGCAGGAAGACCATATTTCTACTTTGGTACTCCACAACACCTCCAAAGCTATATCCTCTTTCGCTTACCCCTCAGACTGAATCCTTCAAGGCATTAAGGTGACATCAGTCTAACCCCAGAAGGTTCTGATGCTCTGCTCACTAGCATTATGGCTTCCCAGGAAAGATGAGGCACTGTCATACCACAGCCTGGAATGGGAATGACAGCTTACCGAATACAGAGCTCTGAATGTATGCTGCTCCATACAACAACCATTGGCTGGAAGTAAGGTTTTAATCAGAAGCTGACAAAATGTTTTACCCAACTTCCAATCCTCGGTATTGTGCCAAGATCCAGAAAAAGGAGAGACATCAGGTATGAGACTTCTCCAACCTACCTGCATCTTCCTTTAAGAGACCCTCCATCACCATGCTCTCAGAAAGGCCTTCCCTGGCATTCCAGCAGTCTCCCAACAAGCACAGTAGTCATGCCAGCCACCATCCTACAACAAGCATAGGTTATTCTCCAATGCCCTACTTGCTCTTGGCCCACTACCCTGCTCAAAATCCTTTGGTGGACGAGTCCAAATCCTGCTTAGAGTAAGGAGGATTCCACTAAGGTAAAATATTTGGCTTAGAATAGATTACAAGCCTCTTGCAAGAATACCTATTTAAAGGAAAAAGGCTGATTCACAGAATGTCAGCTGTCTTAAAATTATCTCCACAGTCCCACAGAAACATAAGGAAGGCCACACTGAGTCACAACAAGGATCCATTTAACTCACTACCGTAACACTCTCACAGCATCTGGCTATTTTCAGCTGCAGCAATTCTATGAGTTCTTTCTGGTGACTAAGGCTACAACAGACCAGCAAGACAATTTACTATAGCTGAAGAGAAATCCACAGATCTTCTATCTGCAGTGGCTTATTCCCAAGACCAGAAATGCCATGAGATATCCTTTGCTCTTTTACAGGCCCTTCAGGACAGCTGGCTTATTACTCTCTGTCTCCAGCAAGTAGAGTCTTGCAGTTTTGTTTATAAGAGTTGGTGCTCTCTGTCCCCATCCTGTTCAAACCAGATAATCAGAAACCATTTTACATCTGCATAGATGTGACATGCTGTCTATCTGTAAAAAATCCCCTCTCGGTGTCTGGATCACATCTGCTTAAGGATCCATTTGAGCTTTTCCATCTATCTGGTGCTTTGAAATCACAGGATATAGACAGGCCAATTACAAACAATTAAGTTACCACACATAAGAAATTACTGTTTCTCAGACGAGCAAAGGTAATTGGTCATATGCATGCTCACAGCCTAGTCCCAGTGGCCAAGAAAATTGGTTTAACTTGTATTTTGTGGTAACACATTTTGCTGCCTATCTGCAAACGAGTAAAAGAACCACCATGGTCAGCTACCACAGCTCAAGCTGTTATCTGTGCTTTACAAAGATACTCATGAGTTATTTGTTCACCCCCACAGTGAAAACTTTAGAGTTTCTCAGTGTTACTTAACCTGACCTTGGCAAACAACTTACACTTCAGAAACAAGACCAGTTTCTTTCCAAACAGAAGCAAAGACCTTGCTATGTATTTAAAAACACGAAGAAATGCAGCAGGGAAAAAGTAAACATAATTACTTGCTAATTGTCCCTTCTCCAGATAATTAACCCAGAAGCATACCTGAAACTATGCTTTTTCTTTTCAAAGACACAGAAAGTGAGCATATGTATACCTTTAGTTTTATGTCAAAACGTACTCACAGCCTCCCTTGCCTGCAGTAAATTACCTGGAAAAAAAATCACATTTTTGAGGAAAATGACCATAAACAACTGCACAATACTTGGCTACAAGATGAGAGCAACCAGATGGGAGCAGGGGAAAAGATCCTCAGATATACCAGATTTGCATTATTTTAGGGTCAGTTCTAATCCCAAGAGGGTAAATGGGTCACAGCAATACATGAGAAGAACAACTCTACAAAATTCATCATTCGATAAAATCCCACCTTTGGCACACTTCAATCAGGCCATGATGAGAAATGGGGAAAGGGCAGAGATACATGTGGTTGCTATGGAGTTAAAGGCTTGAAGGAGATACAGGAAACCAGTACAATTGCCCAGAATACAGTTAACTGTTAAAGTGCCTCTCTCTAAACACCTCCCTGGCCAGCCAAATTCATGAACACTCATACTAAGAGAAATCTTTTAAATACCCAAGTGTTCCCATGATGAGCAGGGTTCCAAGAATCAAAATCTACCAAGGAAGTGTAGATGTTCCACGTTAAAAACAGCTGAGACTGGCAAATATCAGCCAGTTACTGCAGAAGCTGAGTAAGGGTTGAAAAATTAGTGGACATGGATGGAGGACCATGCTTTGCAGCATCCAATCTCTGCCAGCTGCCTTGTACTTTGCTCTTTCAGGCATAAGGAAGCAAAACTAATTGCTGGAGAACCATGCAGAGACTTACCCCAAGACAACAAGCAGAGAAAGCAGGGACATTACAATAAAATTTAAAGCATCTGAAGTTCAGGTGTCAATCTGAAAGGTTTGAAGTGCACTGAAGTCTTAAGAAGCCCAGGCACATCCCTTTCTCAAGAACACGCGTCTTGGAATTTTGGGACTTTTAGTGCCCCATGGCATCATTCAGCACTATACGAAAGAGCTATCACACTTTCTGATGTGAGCACACATCAGCAGGACTCACATATAGGCAAAGGCTGGGATGAAGCAGACACAGGACATGCTACTTGCAAAGTACGCTGTGAAGGAATAACTTCCTGGAAGATGATCTCCTGAAACAAAGATTATAGGGGTGGGAAAAGGATTCTGGCAGAGCAGGCAGATGAGATAAAAAAGCATGAAGACAGTGCCATTGTGCTGGAGCTGATGGCTGAAGTCGTAAAGCCCATTCAATGGACAATCCAGCCAGCTGCTTCAAGATCACAAGAGGCTGCTGCATTTCCAACTCCCTACAGAGCGTCCTAGCAGGGGGTGTGGGTGGCTGTGCATGTGTGTATATGTATGCACATATGTAGATAATCGGCAAAGTTTCTATTTTCTCCTGCCTACTTAACGCAGTCTTTCAGTGTGCAACCTCCTACACTGCTATTTTTACCTGCTTATAATCAGTGTGTTCTCAAACACTGAGAGACTCAGACAAGAGTAGTTCAACTCCTTCAGTGCACAGCCCACAACACACTATGTAATACCTAAATGGCAGCTCTTCTCCCAGCATCCAGGTTACTGTGCCTTGTAGAGCACTGGGGAGAGCTGGTGGTCAAGGCCTGGGGGATCTCTTATCATTCACAGGATGCTGAGCTTGAAGTGAAGGGTCTTTGGACAGAGATCATTAGCAGCATAAGGCATCAAGCAGAGATACTGGATCCAAAATCAGAGCTTTAAACTTCTAACATAGTAAATAAGAATACTAACAACCAAAAAAGCCAGGTAAATTTTTTACTGGATTATTTAATCCTCTTCTTTTTATCTCCTCTCACCATAAAGATTTCAGCTTTCACTTTCAATGAATTATGCTTTATTGCCAGCCCCAAACATGCCTGATCTATCATAAGCTTTCAGCCTCACAGCAGGCATTAAACTGTGGACAAAATTCCCAAAGGACCAGGGTGCCTCACTCCTTGTGAGGAGCCCCTGAGATTTACAGTAACAAGGAGCCTGAAAACATCAAGTAGATGGCACCAAATCCTGATGCCAGATGACAGCTCACTGATCAACAGGCTGCTGTCTCAGCTCCTGCAAAGGCCTTTATCAGTTAGCCATCCAAGCTGCTTATTTAAGCAGGGCCATTTTCAAATGTGTGACCCCGCAGAAGTGATGTGTCTCTATGTACAGTGGCTTCCCCTGTACTATTACAGTCCCTGACGACAATTTGCAGGACAGATACTACTGTCCTCAAGGCTCAAAGCATTTGCGTTCCCTAGTGAAGCCTGCCTCCTGCAGTGGGGACCTTCAACACTTATCATCCTGCAGCCTCAGATAAGGAAGGACTTGATATATATACTGGCTAACTGGCCCTGGCTAACAAGCATCCATAAATAAACAAAAAAGCCAAGGGAAAAAAAACTCCACAACAGCCCACAACAACAGCCCACAACAACAGCCCACAAATGCCAAACCAAACTCACCAAGGGCTGACAGGCTGGAGGCGAGTTTGGCTTATGTAGCACAGAAGACTTGTACCAAAAGTCGAGGAACTGTGATTCCTTGGTTACTGCTAAGATACTCCACAACCTTCCTCAAAGCCATACCAATTATCCAGTTTTTGAGAAACCATTTGAAAAGGAACATATTTTCTGTCTTGGACATGAATCCTGTCCCCAGGGGATCAGAATAAGAAAGCACAGGCTGAGAAGAGGCGGTATCTTACTTGTGGCTCTCTCAGTCCTGGCTAGCACTGCAAACAGATTGTGTTGGAGTCTGGAGTCAGGTGTCCTCCAGCTCAACCCTTCTCTCATTACTGTCAGCAGAATCAGAGTCCCAAACACCATAAGCCTTGAGAAAAACTCCCATTGCAGTCTGGGTACACTGAGTGGTGAATACAGAGAAATCAGCACAGCGGCAAACATTTTGCTTTTGAATTCAAGATTAAAGGCTGGTGAGATACTGCAAAGCTTCCCATTCACATGTTTTCACCATTATTTTCCCTGCACACATGTATTGTACATATGTATTGTATGTATGTATTGTGTCATGCCATTTTCTCTGAAACTCAGATTTTCATATATATTTTCTCTAGGAAATTCTCTCCAAATGAATGGCCCCAACAGAAAAGATGGGGAAAGAAAGAGAATAGGAACATTGCAGTTATTTTACTGGATCACGTCAGCTCTTTGAAACCCAGTATTGTGGTGGTTTACTTACATTACGGCAGCACAGAAATTTCAACTGTGATCAGGTTCTCCTTATTCCAGGCATTGCTTTTCCAAAGAGCAAGGATGCCCCCTTCCTCAGACCATGTTTGTCACCCATCATACCTTGGTCCTGTCAACTCTAACTAACTATACAGCCATGGTGCTCATATTCCTGATCCAAGCTGTAAGAAGTGGAAGAAAGGAAGCATTTCCACAAGCAATGGAACTGGCAGCATAAACAACCTGTTAACACTTGAAGTCTAAATAAACCCAAATCTCCCAGCTTTCTTTTCTCCTTTCTTCATTTTTCAACTGCTACATAAATAGGCAAAACCTTCTTTGTCTCTCCTCATCCATTGTGCAGCCTTGCTCTGAAAGCACATATTAAATCCTTTCCTGATTTTCAAGAAGAGATAGATCTTCCCTTGAAACAGTCCTCAATTCACCTGATTTTGCAAGCCATTTCCTCTCTTGCACCAGCATAAAATAAATAAATAAATAAATAAATATTCCACTAAAGCCAAAGGTACTAAGGGTCAAAGCTCCTAGTGATATGTTAGTAACAGAGAACCAGCTCTAGTGCCCCAAACCCAACCACACCAAAAAGCTTTAAAGACAGCTCTAATAACTTAAGAAATGTTGCCAGCAAGAATCAGGTAACTGACTGGACACAAGTACCACATTTGCAAAACAAGGCATCTTGGTCTGTATACGAGCGCTCTGAGAAAATCTCAGCTTCCTGACAGCACGCCCCATTTAAACCTCTGACATTTTCAAAGTTGACCCTATGGATTGATTGTCGACAGTTCAATATAAACATTCAGCACATGATATTTGAACTTCCTAGCTCAGCTTATAAGTGTTGACAGTTTTATCTATGACGGGATCTGATTAGAAAGTGTCTGTGCTCCCACTTGAAGTTTCAACATTTTCCCCATTTCTGTAAACATTTATCGTACAATTTTTAAAACGGCTCAAAATACTTAGAAAATTTTTCCAGCACTGAAAAAAATAAAAACAACTTCCAAAAAAAAAAAATTCATAACAGTTTTCTGTCATGAAAGTCCTTTAATTAAAACTGAAACTTTTCAAGAAATTTTCAAGTGCCTTGGAAAACACATTACACTGAAAAACACATCAACACTAATTTTATAATCACTCTCCTCTCCCTTGAGTCTTCTGGAGACTCATGCTATTGATTTTATTCTCATTTTAAAACTACATGCAGTTGAAATCTTTAAGTAAAAACTCTCACTCAATTGAACATTTGCCATAGAACCAGTAAACAGCAACGTGACTCATATTTCTCAGTGACACCACCTAAACACGAAAAAAATATTTTTCTGAAAGCAAAGTCACTTTAGATAATATATTAATGAAGCATTTCAATAGCTTTTCACAGCACCTTCCTCCTTTTTTCGTTTCTCCTTCCAGCTGCAAAAAGCACAAGCAATTTGGGGGGAAATACTTTGGCGTAAATTTTTAATATGCAGTTTCCACACAAAATATTAATGCTCCTTCCTGCAGTTTATTTCCCTATGAATGTCAACGCTAGCACTCAATAAAACATGTCCAGGCTCAATCCAGACAAATTCATTCTGCTTTACTTTGCCCACAACCCAGTTTGTGGTTTTCAGTCAACTCAGAGATAGACACGAGACTTCTCCCAAGGAAGCTCAAGCTCTCCCAAAGCTCTTTTGCCTGAAACAAAACAAAAAGCCAGTAGGCTGTATACTTCAAACTCTCTACAGATTGCACTCAATTAGTATTTATTTAAGTGATGCCAGGATAACACCACTGAAAGAGGATGCTTGACTCACAGGGGAATAGCTCAATAGATTACAAGTAGCATGGGTCACTCTGCAATCCTTAAGTCACCTTTTCATAGTCTTTGCATTCAGGGCTTGCTGCAGTTCTAACACAGATAAAGCGAACTGTATAGGGACAGAGCCATTCCCCAGCACCTCATCCAGATCAAACCCAGCTGGCTGCACACAAAATAGTGCCTGGTCCTTCCCTCTCTCCCCAAGTAAGCCATGCCTGCAAGTAGAACATTTTCTCTGTGTTCACACCCTGAGAGTCTAAGTAGGGAAAACTAGCAAGCAAGAATTACTTTCTTCTGTCACATTCCCAGTAACATGCATATAAATATATAAAACCGGAAAACGTCATCTGGAAATTCAGAAAAGATGAGCAATACCTTTGCTGAGACAATTACTACATAAGTGCATTTCACAGCCTAAGACTACAGTGAAAGTGAAAGCTCAAGAAAGATGAGTCAACCTCCATTTATTTTGTCAAGAAGCAAGGCTTCAGTCCAAGGCTTGGGTGGTCGCAATTAAAGCACAGTCTCTTGCAGTGATAAGCAAAATCTATTTTCTAGCAAGTGGAAGCAGGCTGCCAATGTCTGGTGGCAAAACATATGCAAAAAGCACTAGAAAGAAGTGTGCAAATAAGCAAGAGAGAAGTGTATGCCACCTGGAGCAGTTAGAGGGGTCAAGGATAGTGCATTCACTTAGCACACCGTCTATTTAAATCCCTCTATTTATAGTCCAGGTAGGTTGCATATAACTTCTATGCTTTAAATCCAATTAACCTGTCAGTTCTGTCTGACAAACCCCTGCACAAAAGATGAAGTCTATTTACTACAAAGTTTTGCCTCTTTGAGCTGAAGTGTTTTTCCTCCTCACTATAGATTACTACACTCTACAAAACCCATGAGACAAATCCAAATCTCTGTATGGCAAATATCATGGTGGCATGTTTGTTACCACAAAGAAACATCTCTGTGGTTAAACAGGGGCAAAAGCTCAAGATTTCTCCCATGCCTATATGTAGTGAAAGAAGTCCTATACTCCAGCTCCTCAGTGGATTTTGATACCCCGCTGCCAGCGTAATTAATGGGAGCTTGGCACCTAGCAAGCTTAAAGGACCATGGCCTCACCATGGAGGAACATTTAGCCATGCTGGTCCAAAGGAGGTCACAGGACCACGTTCCTCCCTCAAACATGAAAACTCTTGAGGAAAGATGGCCTAAAGACAGCACAGCTGACCAAACCATACTGCTAGATTCCATATAGCCCACAAGCTTTGATCTGGGTACCACTTTCTGTAGCTCTACTGGACTCAGACCTCACTGTCACTATGCCTTCCTACTTCCGTCTTCCTACTTGGCTCCTACTTAGGAGTTTTGTCTCCCTTAGCCCTTAAATTATTGCTTCTTCCTCTCTGTGGATAAATAGGTGGAAAGCTGTTAGCAGGATTTTAGAAACAAGACTGGACTACTGCCTTCTTTTCCAGTATATTAGCTACAAATTAAAGGCTGTCTGGAAAAAAGCATGGAAACTAATGTCCCTCTTAACAAGGTTAAGGTGGTATATTTATTCATTTTAGTATTATTACCACTTAATACATTTTTCTGACAGTTTAATGCTAGATGCTGTTTTAAGACTAGTTCTTCATTTTGCATAAACATAGTTCTGCTGAAAGACTGAAATGTTTTCTCTAGAAGCCAAAGAGTAAGAAAAGCATTACCAAATATGAGAGGAAAGAAAATAGCTAATAAAGGAAAAGTTTAGTCTTCCTGCGATTCCTATATATTATTACATAGGAACTTATTTGGACCTTGCTCCCACTGGTTTTGGCTGATCCTCCTCAGAATTACTCTCTTCACTTCACTAGCTCTGAGAACTGCACACAAGATCCAGCTTTATCCTATGGCAGGGTCTCTAAGAGTGATGCATTTGCCTTTCTTCAGACGAACTCCAGAGCTCCCTCTCTCATCAATTCTCTGCAATTCATATCTTTTACCTCCTGGACAAAGATTCAGATGTTCAGCTCCTAAAGTTAAGAAAGTTGGTCATCCCGGTTCAGGTGACTTTGCAATAAACACTTTGACATTTGCAACCTGCTGGATCACCTTAAAGATTTCCACTCTACAACACGCAGCTAGGAGTTTATCCTTAAGATGTGCACCCCCTAAAGCCCAGTATGCTAATAGTACTTTACCTTCTTCCTACTTGAATCTCCTTCTCAAAGAGTTTCTAATTTATTATCAAAAGGGCTTTACATGCGTATTATGTGCATTTGTGGTGGCATGCCCTTGGTCGGCTGCCAAGTCCCCACCACGCTGCTCTATCATTCCCCTCCTCAGCAGGACTGGCGGAATAAAACAAGATGAAAAGAAATCATGTGTTTGGATAAAGGCAGCTTAATAAAGAAAAGCTAATGTCAAAGAAAGACAGAAGCAAAGGGGAAAGAAAATAAAACCTCTATTTCCTATCAGCAGGCGATGTCCAGCCACTTCCTGGGAAGCAGAGCTTCGGTACACATAGCTGTTGCTCAAGAAGAGAAATGCCTTAATAACCAGTGCCAATGCTGCCTCCTCCTCCTTTTTCTTAGCCTTTATTTCTGAGCAGTCATCATATGGTATGGAATACCCCTTTGGTCAGTTTGGGTCAGCTGTCCTGGCTGTGTCAGCTCCCAAGATCTTGGCCACCTCCAGCCAGCTAGCCTTTGGGGGGATGTTGGAGAGGCAGCCTTGATGCTGCATGAACACTGCTCAGCAGTAGCCAAAACATTACTGTGCTAGCAACACCTTTCTAGCTACAAATACAAAGCACAGCACTAAAAGGACTGCTGTGGAAAAAGTTAACTTCATCCCAGGTAGATCCAATACCACTCCAGGTGCAGACTCATGACTTAGATTTTCAAAGTGCCTCAGGATACACCCAAATATCCAGAAAGGCTTCCTTTGGACAGACAGCTTCACTTAGAAAATTAAATAAAATAGGAAAGATGCTGGGAAGAGAAGGAAAACAGACCAGGTTGCCAGTAATTAGCAAGCTTGCCTTGCAAACTTTTCCCAGTTGCTTGGCAACCCAGAAAGTCACACCAGAGAGCAAGGGGTAATTGGACAAGTGGCTTAACAGGATGCTTCTAGAGCAGCAGTTTTAGGTGGATAAGGGAAATCTTTGTTGTAGTCCCTCATCTTCACCATCCTGTATTAGTATTACAGGCCCCAAATAAAGTTCAGGAAGACTTCAGACAACTTCTGCTCCATGCAAAGGGAATAGTAGAAAAACAATTGCTCAATTGATGAGAGATCTTTACTTTCATATCACTTTTGGTCTTCATTTGCTATGCCCATATTAGAAAATAAAACAGGCCATATGTTGATCCAGAGACCACCTGGCACATCAGGGTCTGCCTCCAAGACAAGGTGCCAAAAGGAAACATCCTTGGGCTACCCTGTCACCTAAACAAGGCCTGAGTTTGCCTGAAAGCATTCATTGGCATGGAACACAACCATGCTGGGTGAACACCAACAGCAAAACCATCACAATCCCACAGCAAGCTAAGCATGTCACAGTCAACATCTAGGAGCTCTCTGGGCACTACATGGAAACAGGTAAGGAAACTCTCTCCTGAGGTGGGAACTGGGGCCCACGGGCAGAATTTGCCATCATTCTTTGACAACACCCACCAAGGGATGGATGAAGTGAACAAATAAGCCAGTTGGTAGTAGAGGAGGTAGCATAAAGACAAGGGTGCTTTGCTAAAGAAGCAGCAGTCTCGGTCAGCCCTGTGCCTGGCTTTCCTACCCATCTTTCCTTTAACTGCAATTTTTCCACTACAAGGAATCTCTCTTTGCAAACAGACCTGGCTCTGACAGAAAGAAATAATCTTTGAGGCATTTCCTGGGGGTGCTTTGATAAGGAGGGGAGAGTTGAGTTTATCAGTGGCAACACCTGACTGTCCTTCCTGCTTTTATTTTGTCCCTTTAATTAACAACAACAAAACATGTTTGGAAAAACTATCCAAAAGAAAGCCCACATATCACTCTTTAGATGAAAACAACTTTGAAATCTGACACTTACGTAGTTCTCTTGGCAGAGGGGATATTAAAAATTCAACAAAATATTATAGTCATTACTATATTTTTGCAATATCACAACACTGCGTTTTAGCAGAACTCCTCTCCAAATCTCATTGCAACAGTCATTAATAAATAAAATGCAATTCACTCTATTAAATGTGTTGTTTAAAGGCTAAATATTTCATTAGAACTAATTTATTTTAAATAATCAGACTAGGACTCTCCCCCCAGCACCAGGACAAATCTCTTAACTCCACACACTTTCCACATTTAGAAATGAAATTATGTTTCAAAAAGCAAACCATAAATTGAATTCAATTGGAACTTCTATGCAGCAGCTCCCAGACACAACCCCCTGCAGACTGATGGGATCACAACCAAACAGGCCACAGGCCCCACAACTTTGTAATGCTGTTTATGCAACCCAGGAAAATTAGGATTGGAAAAATACAATAGAATGGTTTGCATTTATTGCCTGCCTTGAATAGTGGCCAATGCCTGATTCTCTGACGGAAGGAGAAAGAAAAAGCATCTTAGTCCAAAGCTCAGCTGCCAGTAGCTACAGATAACAGCTCTTATCCAGTGTTTTTTACCAGTCAGTCCCAAAGAGCTTTGGAACAGAGGTCAATCTCCTCTCACATGTGGAGAAACTGAGGCACAGAAGGAAACAACTTGTCAGTGATTAATGTAAAGGCTAAGGGATGAGCTCATATATATATTTCTCCATCATGCACAAGTAATGCACATGGGAGCTCTACCCCATTGCCTCCGAAGGCACTCATAACTCCATTTCAGTTGCAACTTAACTTTGAGGTAAAAAAATCCCAAACCAACCCAACCAGCCCTTTAAGTAAAATGAAAGCAGCTGCCAAAATATTTTCTTGGATCTCGGAAATGGGATCAAGTGATCTAGATCTGAATTGCAACTCCCCCTCCACTCTCAAACACATCATATTCCCAATCCACCCAGCCATAAACTGATGAATTTCTAAGCAGAACAAAGAAGAAGGAGTTTGATTTTAGTTCTTGTCAACTGTTATTATCAGCAGAAAAATGTTACCAAACCCCTATTGAAATAAAAAAACAAAACCAAATCACGGCCACACCAACCCCCACACACACTTTGCAGTTTGAACTTTTCATTTTAAAAATTTCTTCTACAAGAAGAAGGCTGAGAAAGTTGGGGCTGTTCAGCCTGGAGAAGAGAAGGCTGTGTGGAGACCTCAGAGCAGCCTTCCAGTGTC
>JANHGB010041487.1:0-18514 GCA_026283785.1 Coracopsis vasa
CTTGAACCTTTTCCCATGAATCGCACCCAGAGGCTCTGCTCTGTTTAGCAACCGGACAGCCCAAGCCCTGTCCCAACGTCCAGCCCTTTCCTTCTGCGGTTGGAATGATGTTTGTGAGAACAAAAGTGTTTTAGGGCAAGTGCTGTGACCTTTGGGATGGCCACTGCTGGCACATCGCCCTGACCCAGCCGGGATGTTATCCCATCCCATAGCTGCAAACATCTGCACCCGAGGGTTCCCAGCAGGATCAGGGCAGGTCACTGCAGCCCTTTCCTTGGGAACACCTTGGGAAATACAAGGTGCTTATTTTATTTGGGGTCTTTTAAGAGCATTGCTGTTAATTGGCTTCTGACCTACCAGGTTCCCCAGTTTGACTGTTCCCAATAAGCCAGGAAAGATCCCCCCTGTACGGTAGCCCCAGGCGAGGCAATAACCCACCGGAGATATTTTCTCATCTATGGGCAGCTTTGCTATAAGGAACATGTTTAATAAATCATAAGGCCGGTGAATTCCTGGGATTTTTATTGCTTCTGTAAAAATGCAGTTTTGATCCATCTGCGAGGGACACTGGGAAACAAAGCGGCTCCTTTCAGAGCTGGATCCTATGAGTTTAGGACATGGAGCTGGTGGTGGGGCTGGTGCCTGCGAGCCCCCTGGCCATGGGCAGTGCCGTGGTGGGCAATGGGGCCATCCCTGGATCCTCTTGGCTTTTCTGCCTCTGCTCTTTGAGGGGCTGAGCACAGTCTGGGCGCCGGGAGCCCCATCTTGGCTTCCCTCTTCCCACCGGGATGCGGGTGCAACCGCGTGCGCAGAGCCGAGGCATCAATGCCAGGGGAAACATCCCAGCTGGAAACCCAGCGAGGCTGCGCCAGGCTTCAATTACATTTTTCCTCCTCGCCCTATTGCCCAAGGGGAAAAGAAGCAGAAACAAACCCCAAACTGCTAAAACCCAGGGAGAGATTCTTGCAGTCGGCATCGCCTGGTTTCCATCAGGAGGGCTGACCCGATCCCCCCGGCAGCGGGGCAGTGGATTGCGCCGGCGTGCTTGGGCAGAGGAATGGAAATAGAGCCATTTTCTTCATTTGCTTGTTCCAATCCCAAAACTGGGGTTCAGGGCTGGGAGTGGAGCCAGAAAGTGAAAGGCTCAGGGAGACGTGACCCCGGGAGGCGTTGGGAGCTCACTGGGATTTCAGGAAACACGAGTGCTGTGGCCGGGTTTGTTGGTTATGGATTGAAGCGGGTGATGGAAGGTGCCCAGCTCTGCCCTTGCTGCGCTGGTCTGCCCTCAGCCGCCAAGCTGCCCTGTGGAAGCAGCGGTTTGGTGATCAGGATTTGTTCCCATCTCCTGCCATGCCTTTGTTTTAGGCTGTGTGGAGCCCATCCGCAATAGCAGAGGCAGGGAGGGAGCTTTTCTTTGTAGAGGGAAGCATTTAAATTCTTTACAGTGATTCATATATTCCATTCATATGAAACACAGTCCCGCAGAGTGTGAATGGGGGCTGCTGGGGGATTTTTGTTGAGGCAATAAGCCCTGGAAGTGTCAGAAGTTATTCACACCTTGGTGAAATCAAGGATATTTCTGTCCGTGGCTCTTGGCAGGGGCTCAGCACAGCTCGCCTTGTGGCGGGTTTTCAGTTTCCCACTTGGATACGGCCGGGGGGAGCATGGAGGCAGCCCTCAGGCTCCCACTGCCCAGTGCTGTGCCTCTTGGTACTTTCTGAGCCCCTGGCAGGGCCCTGGCATGGGCTGTGCATGGGGTTCCCAGGGCTGGAAAGCAGCCATGTCTCATTGAGCCTGTGGCTGGGTTTGATGGTGCCCCTCGTGTTCCACCACTCATGGGGTGGTCACCATGGCTGTGACCAAAGCCACAGGCAGAGCCCAGCCCCGTCTGTCCCCCATCGCAGTCAGCCAAGGGACAAGCTGCAGGAGCTGCAGGAAGAGCTCACATTCCCAGCACAAGTGGGTTCCCCTCCAGTGGCTCCTCTGCTGTGGTTGTGGCCATTTCAGTGCCAAGAAACCCCTTCTCCTCCTGGCATTTTGGAGGGTTCTTCCCTGAGGCAGCCAGGATGGAACCTCTACAAAAGGCTACCGGGGTCAGGCGCAGCTTTGGAGGTGCTGACCTGCTCTTGGGGGACGTCCAAGTCCCCTTGGGAAGCGTTAGTTTGGGAGAAACCAAGTGGAGAGTCTGGGGGATGAGAGGTCCTGGCATATCGCCCCATTGCCAGGATGCACCCCAGGTCCGGGGCCAGCACCCATGGGGGGCTCTTGCCTCCACCAACCACTCCAGGACGCTTTGAGCTGCTGTAAATCCCCTCCGAAGGAACTGGGAGGACAGTTTTATGGCTGCTCTGGAGGAGGATTAGCAGGGTGTTGTTTTCGGAGCTGATCCATCACGGGACGCGGGCGCTGCGTGGTGCATCCGCGCGCTCGGCGGCTGGCGCGGCGCAGCCTTTCCTGTGCAGGTCGAGCTGGAACGCCTGGTTTTAATGTTCTGTCTGCTCTGGGATCTGTGATGGGAGCCCCGGGCCCCGCGCCCGTGCAGCAGCCGCGCTCCTCCTGAGCTGCAGGCACTTTGGATCAAGGGGGTTTGGGCAACGGCACCTGCAGAAGGCATTAACCCCGGTGGAGAGGGGGCACGGGGGCCGGCCCCTTCCCATCCTCGCGTACCCCCTCTGTCATTCTCTCCTGTTTCAGCTTGTCTGCAGCCTGGGAAGGAGCAGAGTTTCCATTCCCTTGTGCTAAAGCAAATGTCTGTGGCAATCAAAGCGAATAGTTCAGGAGGGGGAGGAGGAAAGGACATGAAATTGCATTTGTCTTCCCCCAGTTTCTCCCTCCATGCCTGTGATAAGGGGTGCAGGCTGTCGGCTCTGTTGGCACTGGGCTCCAAGCCTCCCCATTCCCCCATGCACTCAGCCATCAGCTAATTAGAGAGGCTAATTAGCTGCCTTAACAAAGGTAGACGGGGGCATTGAATCAGGCCCACTTCATTCTTCGCACTCAGGGGTTCCCTATGCTGGATTCTTTGGGAAGAGGGGCTGGGTGCTGCTGGAAACCCGGCTGTGTCCTGCAGCCATCCCATGGGAGCAGGGGTGATGCCGCATGCTGCCGGCTCCCCTGTGCTCTCCCATCCCAATCAGGGCTCAGCTTTCCCTGTTTGGTGACTTGGACGCCGGCACAGACACAATAAACTTTTCCTTTTCCCCTTGTGGCTGGAGCCATTCCCGAGTCACATCCCTGCCTTCCTGGCCTCTGCCCCAGGGCTGTTCTGGCTGCGTGACCCTGTGCATTGGCTCTGAACTGCAAAACAATGAGATCCAACCAGGATGAGCAGGGCTTGGATGGATGGATGGATGGATGGATGGATGGATGGATGGATGGGTGGATGGACGGATGGATGGATGGATGGATGGATGGATGGATGGATGGGAGCGTACCAGGGAAACATCCCTGCAGGGCTGGGGTGAGTGTAGGGGCCGGTACAGCTGGTGAGATGCTCAGCTCTGCTCTCAAAGCCCAACTCACCAGTGAGCATCACTCAGCTCTTCCCAAGGCGCTGCAGGAGCTGGACCCTTCACCAGGGCCACCATACCCCCATGTCCTTGCAGAGCATCCCACCGGCTGCTCCCTCCCTGCAGAGCTCTGGAGCGTGGCTCCCGCAGGCAGATGGGTGCTATCAAAAGTGAGGGGGGATTAGAAAGGAGCTGGAGGTGGCTTCATGATGGTTTCTGCTGTACCCTCAGCCCATCAGCTGCAGAGGGCTCTGGTGGCCCCTGGCCCTGGTGTCAGCCGAGTTCAGGGAGCGAAGCTGCAGATCAGAGGCAGAAACTGCAGCCAAAGTCTGCAGAGCAGCCGGGTCTCATCCCTGCCACCTTCCCTGGGGCCCGTCCCGCCGGCCCATCTGGAGATGTTTGTCCTCAGAGGCTCTTCCAGGCACCTCTGAACAGGGCAAGGCTTGGTGAGAAGCAGCCAGGGAGGAAGACAACGATCCCCATCCATGTCCACCCGCGGTGGGTGCAGGGAGGTGGAGGCGAGCGCTTCCCCAGCCTGGATGTTCTGCACCAATCCCTATTGCGTGCATGGAAGCGCAGCAATCCCAGCACAAGTTCTGCCTTCCCCGGCCAGGATGTAGCCCAGGGAATTCTGCGGACTCGCTGCAAACCCCGGCAGCCCAGCAATGCCAGAGCCCTGGAATCTCGCGGCGCTGCCCGTGCCTGCCCTGCCGATCGCTCTTTATTGTTCTTGGGGAGGGTTTTGTTTCACTGCTGCCTTCCAAGTTCCCAGGGATCTAAATTCTAAAGCAGGGTCTTGTAAAGAGCCCTGTCCAGATGGATGAGATGATATTGCTGGTATCAGATGAGATCTATCCCCTGTCTTTATCCGCAGACAATGCAGCAGTGGGAGCAAACAAGGATACAGCCTTTCTTTGGAGGCACATTAGCCAAATAAGAGCCTTCTCTTTGTTTGGTGCCGAAACCCAAGACCCTGGGGCCAGACCACCTCGAGTAACTGCCCCAATCCCGCAGGCATGTGAGGATTTACCCCTTTTGCTCCAAAATCCACTATCCCCAAGCTGCAGGCAGATGGGTCCTGCCTGTGTTTCCTTTCCTGTGGATTCAGGGCAGGGATGGAGCTGGGCTTGGGGATCTCCTGCCCTCAGACAGAGACATAAGCCTGACACCTGCAGAAGGTGGAAGTTGCTTTGGTTGTGCCTTAAGGGAGAGCTGAGCCCATTTGGCCAAGGATTGGGCCCACTGGAGCAGCAGAGTCTGCTCTGTGCACAGCTCCTGCAGCGATGCTTAAACCCTGCGGCCAATTCACCTGCTTTCAGATTTACATTACAAGCCCTAAAATTCAGCCCAGGTTTGTTTTAAGAAGTTACCGGAGGCTGCGAGGGCCTGGGACTGATTTATGGCTTCCCATCAAAATCATGTGGTTTTACCACGAAACTTGGAAGCTCCGGCTGCATTTTTCCTTTGGAGATGTTGGCTTTGCTCCAGGCTCAGCTCCGAGGGTCGAGAGTGTGAATCCATCGGGGCTGGAGCACTCGGGTGCTGCGAGTGGAATGGAGGAGATAGGGATTGCTGCAAGGAGGATATTTGGTGTCAGGACAGCACAGGCATCGCTTTAGGGAAGCACCGATAAGGAAGCAGGAGGCCTGGCACGGAGGGGGGGAGCTGCAGCAGTCCCTTTGCTTTCATTTCAACCCTTGTCATCATCACCCTCGCATCCTGCACACTCAGTGTCAGCAGCAGAGCAGCGTCCCCCCGGCGCCTGCGTGCCCAGGGAGGTTGTGAAATCCCCCTGCTCCCTTCGGAGCCCTGCTCCGGACCCACGGGGTGAGCCCCTGGTGCCCACCGGGGTTAAGTATGTGGGCTGTTTGCCCGGGGAGCATATTTTCAGCCTCAAACATGCATTGTCAGTGCCTGCAGAAAGGTATTTCTCAGCTGCCCCAGTGTCCCGTGAGCCAGCCAGCCGCCGGGGAGGAACAAGCCTACTTTGATTGCTGTTTCTTCATATTTCCTGATATTGCCAGTCTGGCGCTCACAACCCACAGGCAGATCCCCGAAGGTCCTGGGCTTGGATTACAGCAGCGATACCTTTGTCTTTGCCTTTAATTCCACACGCTTTGGGCCCCGGAGGGGTCAAGCTGATAACCCCCCCGCTGCAGCCGGGGTGAGCAGCCCAGGCATCGAGAGCACATCACAAACCCAGTGTGGGTGATGTGGGGCCGGACCCGGGCACCTTGGGCACAGACGGGGCTCTGGGGACCTCTGAGGGCCACGCTGGGGGAGTCCCGGCTGCTGGGAATGCGTGAGCAGATGAAAGCAGTGCTTTGTATTACGTAAATAACAAGGTCAGGGTGGCTGGGAGCTGTGAGCGGGTGCTGAGTGCTGCTGAGCACCCCTGGCGCGGGGGCCGGCGGGACAGCAGCGCGTTGCTTCGGGGCTTGGGTGGCTTTTGGGTTTAATTTAGTGGTGCAGATGAAAGGCAGAGCCGGGCAGCGTCGCATCAGTTCCTCTGTCTGCTCCCAAAGGAAGCCGGTGGGGCCGCGCCAAGCACCAGCAGCTCCGTGCGTGCTTCCCAAACCTCCTTCCCACTGCCAGCACGGAGCTCTCTGTGCCACAAATGGGCCTTGTCTGTGCCGAGCACTGCACCGCGCTGCATTGCACCGGCTGGGGAGCACCGGCTCAATGGGGAGGTGTGAGGTGCTCAGGCATCCACAGGGCTCCTCTGGTCAGGGCGTGCTTGGTGCTGCTCTGCACGTCCACCGATGCTTTCTTCCATTACCCACTCTCCCATAGCTGCTCCTTATGGAGCACGGGTGATGTTGTTGCTGAGCATAAACCATGAGTTAGGACGAGACCCCAGAGCTGCTCCGAGCAGTTGTAAGCAGAGCTGTACAATGGGTCTGTCATTGTTATATAGCAGGTCCTTTCCCCCCCGCAGGGAAGGCCGGTGGAGCGCACAGGAGCTGCTGTGCCAGACCATGCCCAGGCAGCTCTTTGATGAAATCTTGGGCTCCTAAGAATTAATTTCATTTAAAACATTCTTCTCGTTCTTCATAAAGCCCAGCAAATCCGCGGTCCTTAGGGCAGGAATGCAGCCAGAGCACTGCTGGGCAGGCAGCAGATGAGCTGGGATGGTGGGGTCCTGCTCCAGAGCTGGGCTCGGCTCCGGGCATCCAGCTGGGAAGAAGGGAGATGCTGCAGTGACTGAGTCCCTTGGCTGGTGGTGGCTGCTCCAGGGATGAACCCTGGCCCGAGCCCCAGGCAGGCTTTGCTCAGGTGACAGATTGCCAATAGTTCAAGTGAGGTTTGGGGCTGGGGGCTGCTGTGCTGCTCCTGGATGGGGGCTGGAAGCTGCCATTCCTGCCCTGCACATGAAGGTGTGGAGAGCAAGGCTGGGGGAGAAGTAAAACTCTCTCCACCTTGTTGCTGAGCTGGAGGCATGGCAGGGAGCATCTTCCCAAAGGCAAGACCCCTGCAGGGCTGGCTGCTGGGGTGCCTTTGGAATGGGATGGGATTTGCTTCTTGGGGTCCAACCTCAGTTGGTGGAAGAGCCAAAAAATCCCATTATTCTGGGGTGCAGCCCCACTGGAAAGGGGTTTAACCCTCTTCCCCTCAGGCATTCCCCTCTTGGAGCCTCCCAGGACAGGACCCAGGTGGGCATCTCATGTAATGCTTCCTATTAGGATGCATATGGATGTTTGCAACCTTGGGAGTGACCTCATGGGTCTGGCTCCTAGCAGAGGCATGGGATGTGCCCATGGGAGCTTGAAAGTGGAAGCAGCCGATGGGTCCATCTGGTTGGTCCCTCAACCGCTGCTGCATCACCACTTCCAGAGAGGCTCATTTGCTGTCCATGTCTGCCTTCCCCCTGGGCTCCAAGCCCAGGAGAGCTGGGAGTGATCAAGAGGAGGATTAGAGGGTTTAGCAGGTGTCCAGTCTCATCCTTCATCCTGCTGCAGGGAAATCCATGGCTCACCCTTTCCTCATCCTGCACGAGCCACATTGGAGCCAGGGGCTGCCCTTTCCCTGTGTGTTTGACCCAGAGGGATTGGGAGATGGGGTTTGCAATGGGACAAGCTGGAGCAGCGGGGCTGCACCGTGCCCAGAGCCTCCAGCTCTGACCTGGCTACAGGATGCTCCTGCGAAGGAGGAGAGGCCGGCACGAGGGGAGCAGGGTGATGCCAGCCATGGGATGAGGTTGATCCATGGTTTGCTGGGCAGAGCGTGAGGGCGCAGGGGCTCTTTCTTTTGGCTAAATGGAGTTTTCTCCTGGAGAGGGGGGAGCCTCCAGACAAGGGGCTCTTGTGAGCCGGCCGCAAGCCGATCCCCTTCCGTGGTTTTGCTTTCTTGGATGATACAATTTGTTATTCCAAGAACTACCCAGCAAACGGACCCTGTCAGCCAGGTCCCTGGAGCGGCTGGAGCTGGCGCTCCGGGTGCTTTTGTCTGCTCCCACCTTGGCTCTGAAGGGAGAAGCTGGGACCACGTCACTGCAGCGCCTTTGCCCTTGGATGGTACCCAAGGGAGGGGGTGGGCAGGAGCTGCCGTCGCTCCGTGCAGGCTGCGGGACCGTGGCTGTGCTGACAGGGCATCTTAAGGGATTAGCCTGGGCTGGGAAAGCGAGTGGGACAAGCGGAAAGCGCCGGGTTTGTGGAATTCCTCCTCGCAGTCGTGTCCCCAGCGGCACGCTCACAATAACCCAATTGTTGCCGTGCTGCCGGGAGCTGGAGCCGGTGCCAAGGGGAACCCGTCCGTGCAGCAGCCTTTTTGCCCTCTCAAACATGGCTGGACCCTCACCCCAGCCAGTATTCAAGCTCCTTTGTCCCTGCAGAGAGCACTGACTGTGAGCAGGGCTGATTGTCCCTATGGAGTGCCCAGGGAGCAGGGTAGGAAGCTGGGGGCAGCCGCAGAATCACGGGTCCCACTGCGGCTCTGCAGACCCTGAGCAGGACACGGGCGCTTCTGTGCCGCACATTTGGGTCCACCCAGGGCAGCTCTGAGCTCATAGTGGCAGCCGGGTGCTGCTGAATCCAGCCCTGGAGCCGTGGTCCCAAGGCACATCCATCCCGCCGGGCAGCCCAGGGCCGGGCGGTCCAGCCGGAGCATCCTTGGCCCTCTCGGCGTTACCTCCTCCCGTGTGCGGATGCTGCTGGCTCTGTTTGTGTTGGCTCCGTTGGGCTTTTTCCTGCATGGGACCCGGCTGGAGCTGGGCCGGAGCCAGCGCGTTTATAACCAAAAGCATCGGACACCTCTCTGGGTGGTGCTGAAAGCCCCTGCAAGAGCCCCACGGCCCCACCGAGGCCAGGACGTTTGGTGATGGGGCGGTTGGAGGCTGTGGACACCGGCCTTGAGCAGCGCTTCCTTTCTGCCGGCACAAGGGGCCATGGTCGGGCGCTGGCAGAGCCCAGCGGGGGCCGTGGGAAGGGGCAGCCGTAACTTCCCGACAAAAGCATCCCGGCAGCACTGGGAGCCAAGCACGGGGCAGGACCCATCTGGGAGCCTTGTGCTGGCCGCTGCCTGTGGGGGACAGAGGCAGTGGTGGCCCCCAGTGCTTCCCTTGGGGACTGGCTGCAATGTGCCAAGGAGCAGCACGGATGCGGGGTACCCAGCACCCAGTCGTGGCCAGAGCCATCCATCCTTCCATCGGCCCCCTGCCAAATCCCACCCAGGGCCTGGCATTTCAGCTGCCGTGTCTTTGGAAAACAGCATTTTAATGCTCTTGCTGTAAATGAGGTGGAAAATGTCCGTGGGCTCGTGCAGGAAGGCTCCCGGGAGCCTGCAGGCACCGTAGGCGTGTTGAGCCCTGGCCAGGCGGCTGGGATGGGGTGGGATCCTCCAGGACTTCCCTCCCATTGCTGCCCTGCTCTGCGCATTCCAGTTGTTTCCGTTGCAGTGAGGATGGTGCTGCTCAGTCCCACCAGTGCCTCGGTGCTGACACTTGGGGGCACATTGGCTCTCCCTGGGGACACTGCCTGCTGCCATCCCTGCTGCTTCCTTGCCCAGCAGCTCCCGGGTGGAAGGCTGAAGGGCTTCTTAGGTTTCTCTTCTCTTTTTGTTTGTTGGGCTTTTTTTTGGTGTTAGAATTGTCCTCCAGAAACATGGGATGAATCAGGGCAGTTAATTTATTCCCCATGTTTCATTGCCACATGTGAAGGCTCAATCAGTGCCAGGCCAGCGCAGCATCCACAGCCCCGAGCCGGGGATGCCACGTGCCCACCGTTTCCTAGAAGGCAGCAATGTGCCAGCATCTGCCCCAGGTTGGGATCTGCTCCCTGAGTCGGGATCTGTTCCCCACATCAGGATCTGCTCCCTTAGTCGGCATCTGTTCCCCACGTCAGGATCTGCTCTCTGGGTTGGGATCTTCTTCCTGACACACGGAACAATCAGGGTGGGCACTGGATTCCCTTGGATGGAGGAGTGGGTGCCAGTCCCCTCCTGAGCACCCAGCAGCCTGTCCCCAGATGAAGGGGTGCAGAGGCAGGGGCTCCTCACCATGCTCAGTGCCCCACATCGCCCTGGGCAGGATGAGCCTTGGTTTGGGCAGCGAGTCCCAAGCGGGGACAGGGGGAGGTTCCCACATGACACAGCCTGGAGGGAAGCTCTGCCTGGCAAAGAGGAGCTGGATGCTCCTCCAGCCTGAAGCTGAAACAAAGGGGTTTGTAATGACCGCATCCCCTGGCTGGTCCAGCACAGGGCACGTCCCTTGTGCCGTCACCGCTGCAGGCTCCATCCCATCCTCCTGCAAAAGGTGCCTGTGGGAGACTTACAGGGACACGGGGACAGCCCAGCTCCAGGACCCAGTTTTGCTTGGTGAAGGGTCAGTTGTAACGGAGATGCCCAAGGTTCCTCAGCGCTGGAGCCTGCGAAGGTCCCCAGCTCTTTGGTCCTGTCTCCACTCGCTGTCGGTGCTGTCCTGGCTGCTCCTCTCTCCTACCTGAGTCCAGAAGTTGTTTTGTTCCCTTGGGATGGTCCGGGGCATCCCATCCATCCCACTTTCCTGTCAGCTGCTCTGGTGTGGTCCAGGTCTGGCTGCTCCACAGGACACATTAAGTGGGATACTTGATTGCACTGGGAATTAGGAGCCTGATGATAAGATTGTGGCATTACATGAGGCTGGAAGCTCTTTGTTCAGGACAAGTAGAGAGGGTGCACGTGGGAATGGTGAGCAGCTCCCTGTATCCCCCAGGACACGGCACCCGGCTGGCCCAGACCCCTGCAGCGCCTGGGGAGGAAAATCTGCTGCCTCTGCCATGGGGCCGGAGGGACATGGGGGGGGTTTGGCATAATCCCCGGGAAAGCGGAGCCACTGGAATTCCCTGTGAGGCTTTCGGCTCCGAGACAAAGGAAATGTGGAAACTAACTTGAAAAAAGGAGTCAACCCCTCGAATGGAGGACTCGAAGCAGCTGATTCAGCAGTGTTGAAACGCCTTGTGACAGCCCGGGACGCGTTTTCCAACCAAAATTCCGGGAAAAACATCCATGCCTGTCCCGACAGAAGGGCACGTGCTGGGGGGGGTGGGCTCCGGAGTGGCACTGGGATGGGCGCAGGGAGCCCTGCAGAGCCCCCGTGCACGCTCCTGCGCCCACCCCATGGAACGCTCATTATGGAGCAGAGGGAAGCTGAAATCCAAGCCGGCAGCGCGGGGCCGGGGCCAGCGCCAGGCGGGCGGCGGGAGCGTGGTTTATGGCAGCGTCGTGTCAGAGTTTCCACTGCTCACCTCGGGCTGCTGGGCCCTCAATCAGCGCCCATAAATTACATGGAATTAAACCACACAAACCAGAGCCGTGCCCGAGGAGCTCCGGCCCCGCGCTGGGGTGTGAATGTGCCCCTGCAGCTCCGCCGCGGCTGCCGGGACAGGAAAGCTGCCCTGTGCTGCATGGCCCCGGCGGCAGCAGGGATGGGGATGGGATGAGGATGGGGACCAGGATGCAGTGCTCAGGGCAGCAGGGATGGGGATGGGATAAGGATGGGAACCAGGATGCAGTGCTCAGGGCAGCCGGATGGGGAGGGTTCAAGCTGCAGCACTGGGGGATGAGGGTCCTGTTGGGACCAAATGCTCGTTTTCTTGACTGGGCTATTGGGAGGCAAGCAGGGTCTTAACCCTCTGATAGCCCCAAGCCAAGGTCAGGCTTGTCAGGCCCTGCTCCTCCTCCCCACTGTGCTGTCCCACAGCTCACACAGCCCCACCACTGCCCATCCTGACCCCACACCCAGCAGGGACTGGTCCCCGTTGGGATGCTCTGCCCTGGGTGCTGCCACAGGGAGATGCTGGGATGGGACCTGGGCAGGGGTTGGGATTGAACGCGGGTCAGCGACCTCCGGGGTGGGGATGTGCTGAGCAAACCAGGCCCTGGTGGGATGCTGGGGGGAAGAACCAGGACCCATTGCACCGCATCTCGCCCTGGCGAGCCCGCGGGGAGCAGGTCTGGGAGCAGGGTTGGGAGCAGGTTTGGGAGCAGGTAACCCAATCCCCCCGCGGCAGGGAGGGTGCGGGCAGGCTCCCGCTCCTGAGCCGTGCTTTAATGTAAACCCAGCTCGGAGGCAGCTTTTTCTCATTTCCAAACTATTTCATATCCATCCTTGGCCTGCCGTTTGTTTTCCTTGAGTGCAGCGGGGAGCGCGGGCGGCATCGCTCAGGAGATCTCCAAAGGAATCTTGGCAGAGGCGCCTCCCTATCTTTGAAGAGAAGGCAAATGCAAAACAGAAGGCAGATATTGGAGCAGCATAAACAATATTTCCCCCTCACTAACCCCAGACTTGGGGCAGCAGCCGGCGCAGCGAACAGAGGCAGGGGGCCCGGTGCCCAGAGCCCATCAGCGCAGCACCTGCATGGGTTAACCCTAAGGCAGGCAGAGCGTGAGCCCCCAGCCCCACCCTGGGGCACATCCCCACCGCCTGTGGCCGTGCCATGGTGCAGAGGGCACAGCCTGGTCCCCAGGGCTGTGCCCGAGGGGCAATGATGGGCAGTGATGGGGAAGGTTTGCAGTGAATGGGGGGGTTCTTGCTCTGTTGGGGTCACCCCTGAAATGCTGACCTCTGAGGGTGGCTTCACCAGCGTTGTCCCAGCGGGGTTTGTGGGGGACGTGTGGGGTGAGGATGTGCAGGGTGAGGACGTGCAGGGTGAGGACGTGCAGGGTGAGGATGTGCAGGGTGAGGATGTGCAGGGTGAGGATGTGCAGGGTGAGGATGTGCAGGGTGAGGATGTGCTGCAGGCGCACTGCAGGCAGCAGCGCAGGCACCGGGCAGGCGCTTGCAACCTCACCTGGGGGTGTTGCTAAAAAGCTGGAAGAGGAGAGGAAACGGAGATCAAAGGACCCAGGGAAAGGAGGGAGAGGGGATTTCAAGGCCTGACATTAACCCAAAGTGACTGATAGGATAAACACGGCGAGGCTGTTCCCGTCCGGGAGCCGGGCTCGCTGCGGGGAGGCTGGGATATGTTCCCTGGTGCTTTGCACAGGAGAAGCCGCAGCTCACGCACTTCCCATTGGATCTGGGCAGCTGGGAGGGTGCTGGTGGTGCTCAGCCTGGGAAAGTGGTGGCACAGGGAATGCCACGGTGGTAACGTGGGAGTGAGCTGACAGCCAGGGGCACCAGGAACTGGCTCTGGAGCTCCTCTCCCTGTGCACTCCCGATGCTCTGGAGCCTGTTTTCCTTGCGGCATGAGGTTGTTGTGATGGATGGAGCATGGAGAGGGCAGGCGCCATCGCTGAGGCTCCTATTTACAACCAGAGGGGATTCTTGCAGGAGAGATGTACGTCAGGGCTGATGACCAGAGGGGCGGGACGGCAGCGCTGGGATCTGGGGCAGGAGATGATCCTGATGGAATGGACACATCCTGCAGAGCAAGCACTTGTTAAATACCTGAGGGATGAACCTGGTTCAGACCTGGGCTCTCCTCTGTTCACTCTCGGCAGCTTGGGCATTCCTGGACCCCTGCATTCTCTGCCCCATGGGGTGCACGGACAGGGGCTGGAGCAGCAGTAGCATCATTGCATTCACTCAGGCACAGAAGCTGTATCCCCCCGAGGTGCTGCCTGGGCCGCTCTGAGCACCCCAGAAGGCTCTGGCCTGGACCACAGCTCGTTATAATTAAGCCAGTGACCCCAGCACGAGGCTGGAAGTTTAAATGTCTGCGGTTGATGGCCGCTTGCCCACACATTCCCGGGATGGGAATCGCTCTCTGCGGGTCCCTCCAGGATCAGCGGATTTCTGTCACCTTGGAAAACGCCGTTTCTGAGCAGGGAGAAGCAGCGTCCGCCCCAGGGACCCCGGGTAAACACCGTCTGCTTCCCACCACAGCTTATGTGTCCCTGGAGCGGGGCTGCTTTGGCTGACCCAGCCGGCGCTCGGCGAGTGATGCTCCTGCAGCCATGGCCCTGCCCGGGGTCTCTGGGCAGATGCTCCACATCCCACACCCGGATCCGGCACCGGAGGCTGTGCCCAGGTCACAGCATGGGCTCATGCAGCAATTTGGGCTTCACACAGCTTGGGCCCCACTGCTGTGGCTGCACAGAGCATGGGAGAGGGGCTCCAGACCCTGCCCAGAGGCTGCCGGGGTGGAAAAGGGGCCAGGACACTCCAGCACCGCTGTCCTTGCTGCATGTCCCAGCTCCAGCGCTCCGGTTCCAGCTTTGCTCCAACTTGTGGCTATTGGGAAAGGAGTCTCTGCTGCCCCCCGGGCAGGCACCGTCCTGCTGGGATGGGATGGAGGAGGAGGAGGAGGAGGAGAGGGGAAGAAGAAGGGAAGAAAAGAAATGAATCCCCACAAAAATGTCTTCATAACAGGAAACGTCTCATAAAATACCTGTGGTTTGGCACGTGTGATCCCACTGGTCAAACTATGCACCTGGCAGGCAACCCTGCTATTACTGCTGCGCAGTCTGGTATGTCAGCGGGGCTGAGGCTGCCGGGGGGAGAAGGACAGGACCGGGGGGCTGAAACCCCCCATCAGGGCCAGGGCGAGGGGGAAACACGTCCCTTGGGGTCCCGCTTGCCTCCATGGGCACTCAGGGGGATTTCCCAGCCCTGTTTCAACAAGGGGACCACGGTGCTGCAGGGATGCTGTGACCCACAGGGATGCTGTGACCTGCAGGGATGCTGTGACCCTCAGGGGTGCTGTGACCCTCAGGGGTGCTGTGACCTGCAGGGATGCTGTGACCCACAGGGATGCTGTGACCCGCAGGGATGCTGTGACCCAAGCTCAGGCTCACACCATGGGCAGAAACCTGGTGTTTCTGCAGCTTTGGGACAGGGTTTTCCCTCCCAGACCCAGGTCTGAGCCAGGACAGACCCAAAGGTCTCTGTCTGTGTCCCCAAACACCTCGGGGAGCACCGTTCCCTAGGGATGGCTTCTCCCCGTGCACTCCCTGCTCCAGTAGTGCTCAGCCAGGGTTTTGACAGCCAGGGGCAGGATTAAGCCCTGAGCTGTGACCTGCAGCAGGCTCACGCTCCCAGCACGCACGCACCCACCCAGGGGCAGTAATCGCCTTAAGCTGCTCCCTGACCCCGCGGGTGAGGGATCAAGCGGTGGCACCGACCCTGTTGTCAGCACCAGAGATGGACCCTGGGGCCCCTGCCATGGCCCCTGTGCCAGTCTGACACCATCGCCCATCTCCGTGCACCGAGGGTGGCTCCAGCGGGTCGAGGGGGAAACACCCAGGTCAGTTTGGCAGCGAGGCTGTGAGTGTCAGAGCAAGCAGAGCCCAGCATCCCATGTCTTGTGCTGCACCCCGGCCCCAGGCTCCTGCCACCGCAGCTCCTCCTGCATCCTGGCATGGCCTGAGCCTCGCATGTACAGGCTGGCCCATGGATACCAACAGCAGCTCAGGCCATGGCCTTTCCTGCAGCTCTCCAGCCCTGCAGTAGTCGCTGATCAGCATAGACCCACCAGCCTTGGTGTTCATTGGGCTGCAACCCCTGCCCCGACCGGAGCAACATGGATGGACCCAGCCACCACCCACAGCAAGGCTCATGCCAAAGAGGGGCTCTTCATCGGGGGCTGTAGCGATAGGACAAGGGGTGATGTGTTCAGATTGAACCAGGGAAGTTCAGGTTGGAGATAAGGCCATTCCATGGCTCTGTGGGCTGACGGCACCACGGGGCTGTGCTGCAGGGCAATGCACCATGCTGTGCTGTGCCATGCTGTGCCATGCTGTGCCATACTGTGCCGTGCTGTGCCATACTGTGCCATACTGTGCCGTGCTGTGCCGTGCCCAGCGCCGGCGCTGCCGGGGCGTCGGGGGCCGCCTGCACCCGGGGTTGGTGTTTTCTTTCCGTCAAGGAAAATGTTTTCCTGTTCCTGGCTGCGGGCGGGTGAGGCTCCGGGGCCGCGCTGCAGCCCCTGGATCGGAGCCGCTGTCGTGCACTTAAGGACCGGCTCCTGCCAAGACTGCTCCGGCGCTGCTCGGCCCAGCCTACGGAAACAACGCGCTCGCTCTGCTTCAATGGCTCCCTTTGCGTTTGCGACTCCTGTCAGTGTTAGTTTTAAAGCCTGTGTAGCGTAAACCAAATCATCCACCTCCGGCTGGAGCCCGTCCAGCCCCGTGTTGGGCTTGGAAAACCGCCCCGCTTTAGTTCTCTATTGCAAATGACCGGAGGATGGAGCCGCTCGATGGGACACGGCGGCGTCCAAGCCCGCGCTGCTCCAGCCCACCCACAGGCACCGGCTGCTTTCCTGGTGCTTTCTCTTTGCAGTGTCCATCTGAGCTGGATGAGTGCGCGGTGTTCACCAGGGAGCTTCTGCCCCAGTGGTGCCCATGGCCGTGCTCCCAGTGTGTGGCACGGGGATGGGACCATGCCGATGTGGTTGAAGCGCATCAACAGCCGCGTCCTGCTCATCCCGGTGTCCCAGCGAACTCCATGGGGGCTGCGTGACCCTGGGTTTGGCGCAGGGATGGAGCCAGCGAGCAGCGCGCCGCGCCCTGCACTCATCTCGCTTTTACTGCTGGGTTTAAACAACTTCTGCCTTCTCCTGCCCTTCAGCCGCGGTCACCGCTCCCCTGCGGATCACAGCTATTGACTGAGGAAATAACTGCCCCTGACGGAGCAGGCGCGGTGCTGCCAGGCCCAGCATTAACATTTAAATCACAGCGGCCATAAATCACTGCCCCGCAGTGAACAAGCGCCCGGTTGTGCGCGGGGAAGCGAGCGCTGTGCCGGGTGCTGCTCACCGGGATCTCACCCCCTCCGCACCAGGAGCACTGACACGGATGCTGCAGGGAGATGGGGACAGCGCAGGGCAGCAGCAGCCCCCTTCCATTGGGAATGGCCGGGAGCCCCATGCCGGGAGCACCCCAAGAGCTCGCCAGCCCAAGCAGCACAAGGCACGGGCTGTGTCTGCAGCGCTGGGGGCAGAAGGGGCCGCGGCCGCCGCGAGAACAAGGTGTCATTTCTTGTCTCCTTTCTCATGCTCTAAGTGCGAGGTTTTTTCCCTTTCCGCGGCGCTTTCATTGCGTGCCAGGGGTGTTTAACACGTCTGCTCTCCGGCTGCCAGGGGAGCAGACACTCGCACCGCTAGCGCGGCTCTGCTGCGCTCTGAAGCCATGCCAAGGGGCTCGGTGCCGCGCCGTGTTCCCCCCCCCGGCAGCCAGGCAGCGCGGTGCTGCTCAACCCTATCCCTGCTCCAGCATCCTGGGGGGACAGAACCACGTCGCTGCACCCGGAGGGCTCCCCTCTATGAACTCCTCTCGCCCAGCTTCTCCTCCCAAAACTGCTCCAAGTGAGGAACCTCGGCTCCTCATGGGATTTCTGCTGGATGCACCAGAGCGGAGGATGGACCGTGCCATCTGCACCATGAACCAGCCGACGTTTGCAACCTGCCCTGGGAGATGAGAGAGCTGCAGGGCTGCTCGTGGTGATTAATTATCACTTCATAACGCAGGAGAGCTCAGGCATGAAAGAGCCTCTTCACAGCCGCGTCGTGCGCACTTGATCCATCACATGAGACTCCAGATGTTTCCATTTTATGGTTATTAAATCACCGCCTGGAGAGCCCGGGTAATGGGAGGCCTCCTGCCCCGGTGCCGGGCACTGACGGGGGGGATGCAAAGCATCAGGGACCCCGTTTCCTTGAGGACCAGAGACGTGTGCCAGGGGGTCTGAGGCCAGGCTCCCTCCCGTTGCCTCTGCAGCCCCTTGGGAGAGCCAGGGCAGGCGGGATGCCCCATGCAGACCAAGGGAGGACGTGCAGGAGCTAAGCCCATGTCTGGAGGCTCCGGGTTACAAATGCGGTCACCTCAGCGTGGAGCAGGGGGACTCAATTTCACACCCGGAGCCGAAGCAGCTGGGTCACCCTGTCCTCCCCCTTCCTTCTCCCGGCTCCAGTTTCCCCCCGGTTCCATCTCATTCCAAGGGCTCACAGGATGGGGGGACATCTGCAAACGCTCCTGAGCACCCAGCAGTGAGGTGCTGAGCACCCCAGGGTGCTGCTCCCACGGTGTGGGCTCATTGAGGGTGGTGCAAACATCCCAGCTGAGCAGAGGTGAATAAAGCCCAGGTGGGAGAGGAGTGAGCTGGGAAGGGAGGGAGCTGGAGGTGGAGGCACAGGGGTCACGCCAGGTAAGGAAAACAAGTAAATAGCTGATTCAGGGGTTTGTTCTCCTCTCTTCTTTAGCAGAAACTGTATTTTTACAGCTGCAATCCCTTAAAATGGGATTCGTTTCCCTTAAACAAATCCCTGTAAAATAACGCTTCATAAAAACACACGTTCCTCGTCTCGACCCTGAAGACAGAAACACAATAAAGGGGGTGAGGCCGTCCCTGTGCCCGTGGTGGCTGTGACACATGTGCCCGGCTGAGCCTGGCACTGGAATGGCACCAGCACCACTGGCTCCGGTGGGATGGGCAGAGGAGAGCTCTGCTTCCAGCACTGCTGTGGCACAGAACCACAGCCTGGTTTGGGCTGAAGGGACCTTAAAGCTCATCCAGTCCCAACCCCTACCACAGGCAGGGACACCTTCCACTGGAGCAGCTTGCTCCAAGCCCCTGTGTCCAACCTGGCCTTGAA
>JANHGB010041488.1:29722-42420 GCA_026283785.1 Coracopsis vasa
CCTCTCGAGCTGGAGGCACCTTTGCTGGCAGCAGCACCGTGACTCAGCGGTGAATCAGAGGCAGGCCGTGCCTGGCTGCTGCATGGGCCAGGCTACAGCAGGGAGATGAAGACAGGAAAGCAAGAGAAAGAAGGAAGTACAGGGAGCATGGGGGAAGTGGGGGTCCCCTGGGCCGGAAAGCAAAACCTGCCCAAGGCTTCCACACGTCTAGGAACTCCCTGTCATCGACAGCATCTGTTAATCAGCTCAGCCCAATCACTGGCACCTCCTTCCCCAGCAGGAGCCGCACAGCAAGCGCAGGGCACGATGCCCCGTGCCCACTGGCACATCTGCCGCCTTGTTCTGCCCCTTCCTGAGGCTCACATCAGCAGAAACCTGCTTCACAAACAGCTCTCCCCGCTCTGCTCCAGCCCTTCCTCTCAGTGGGCCCAGGCAGGCAGTTTTTTTCCTCTCTCCTCATCAGATATCTCTGTCTCTCTGAAATATTCAGATGATTTGGTTTTGTTCTCTTCTCCCCCACATCAAATCCTCCCCCTGCCTGTGGAAGCAGTGGATTTCACCCAGGCACAGGAGGCTAATTTACACCCTTCAGGGTTTAAAATAGCAGTGGCGTAAATGAAAAGTCCAATTTCTTCAAATTTGCATTGTAAAACCATCCTTCAACTTCCTTGAAATAAATTTTACTATTTTATTAGTGCAAACAAAATGGTAATAAAACACTAATACAGCGCCTTGTATCCAGGGGAAGAGCTAAAATTAACATAGACCGAGCAGTGTTTGCTATTACATTCAATTACCTTTTTACTTGAGATTTACATTCTCATCCCCTTAATCTCCATAGTGGTGGCTCTGAAATCGTTCCCCACAGTCATTCCTGCGTTTGGAATGGACGGCAGGAAGCTGCTCGCTCGCCACCACTGCTCCTGCCTCCAGCACCCTGGTGCCAGCACTTCCCAAGTGTCCCCAGAGCATCTCCGGAGCCTCAGCAGCGAGCACTCACTGTCCTCTGCTCGTCATGCCTTAATGTCTAAACTCCAGGCAAACACACCAGCAGTAAAAATACAGCCATGTGCTATAGCTGCCTTCCCTCTGGCTCTGGAAACCACTCCTTAATTCCCAGCTACAAGCCATGTCACAGGCAAGTTTTATTATCTTCATTGTACAGGTACAAAAAGTAAGGCAAAGACTGAGGACCAAAGTGGCTTTTGTACTAGAAGTATTCCAGCTTTCACCTAGGACTCATTGAATTCAGCCTCTGCTCTGAAGTTATTTAACTGGGATTGTGTCCTGCAACCCAGGGATCCCAGACCCACAGGCTCAGGAAAAGAGCAGCTCCAGGACTGTCTGATGGAACTCAAAGAGAACCCGCACTGAAAGGATGCCAAGGACAGAAATCCCAGTAAACACAGTACAGGGAAGCCACTTCCCCAGTATCAGGGGCAAAGTTTTATCTGGCAGCATCTCTGGATGCTTTCTTCTAAAACACAGTGATTCTGGCCATTCTCAGAAGAACAGCCAGCCTTTGATAAGACACCATAGGAAAGTGCTGTGTTGGTCCAGCTCCACGCAGTGACTTTATTCCCTGCTCCTCTTTCTTCCTTTTCATGTACTGAACGATGGACACCTCCCCTCCCACAAGCCAAGTCAGAACATTTAACCTTCCTTTGGAGAGCGTGGCCAGCACCTGCCTTACAGGTGATATCCACAACTTTGTTCACTAATTTTCATACAACACTTTGTGATACCCAAATGAGATAACAGAAATTAATTAAGCACTGTGTAATATCTTTCCAACCTGGCCAAGAAACGACTCAACAGCCTTTCATCCCAGCCTGCTCACTCCCGAGCTATTCCAGCATGACAGGATCACTACAACACTGAATTCAGTCAACAGCTAAGGAGAATAAAGGGCACTTGGGGAAGGTACCAGCCAGCATCCTAGGGAAGAGCATCTCCTGAGAGAAACAGATCACTTGAGGGTCTCCCAGCCCATCCCAGCTGTACTGAACATACAACACATGCACTGCATGCAGGTGCCTGACAGAGCCATCACTACTTGTTTGGATGGGAAAACACATCTAACTGCTCTGACCAAGTTCCAGACAGCCCAGGGGCACTGACCTTACCTAGAGGAAGCACCACTGAACTGGCTGTAACCACCCTGCTGAAACCCAACCCCACCAGAATGCATTGTGTCCCGTGCAGCACATATTCACTCTAACTTCTAGTGCCCCTTGGGCAGCTCTCCCATAACTCCTAATTCTTCTTCTGAAAGAAGAACATTGCAGGTCATTCAGCAAGAGATTTTGTACCAGTAAGAACCTGCTGGTCAGTGAACAGACAGGGAGGTCTATAGACCAGCACTTGGTGGTATACATCCCTGGGCAATATCCCTGAGGACTGCCCTCAAGGTTCTCTTTGTTTTCTCATCAACAAACCCCTCTGGTTTCCACATTCTAATCCACGACTTGCATACATATCCCCCTCAACCTGCTCCTCTGACTAGCATGGTCCCTCATCCTTCCCCTCTAGCCATCCTGATCATCATGACCAGAGGGGAAAGATCATGCAAAGCATCAGTTTATAGGATAAATGATAAATGCTCCCCATCCAAATAACAACTGTGTCCCTAGGAAACCTTCCATCTGTCCACCTTCTAGAAGGCAGCACACACAGGCCCCAATGCAAACAAAATTATCACAAGACACCTGAGCAAAACAAAAAAAGCCCAAATAATAAAGAGTAGGAAGAAGAAACCTGCCTAGGAGCACAGAGCTGAGGTTGGTTTCAGCTGGTCTTCTGCCCCTTTTTTCTGTTCTCTTTCCCCTGCTCCCCTGAACAAAGGAAGTTTGTTGTCAGGCTCAAACATTTCCTGGGCCTTGTCCGAGTTCCACCTTGTTTTCTTTTTCTCCCCACCCTGTACAAATAAAGCAAAACCCAACTGGCACCACCTGTGATGAAAGGACAACTAAATGCACAATTTTTATCTTTTCTTTCTTTTCTCCCTCCTCCTTTTTCCCTTTTTCTTGGCCAGAAGTTTTGGGCAAAGGACAAAAGGTATTGTTGGGTAAGCATAATTCCAGTGGCTGAGTCACGCTAAGACACTAAAGGGCTGGCTGCTGCTGGGGTAGGGAAAGCCAAGCTGCTGCTTCGCTCAGTGCAAGGCGAATGCCAGCAGCACCACTGCAAGCTCTGCCAGCCCTGAAGCACAAGGGGCAATACAGGATTCCCATCACAAGAGAAATAACATAAAATCCTGGTACAAAGATCTTCACCTAAGAAATCTCAGGAGGAAAGACTGTCACACAGGAGAGGCTGGATGGACTCCTCCTTGGAGACTGTAAAGGTTGTGAAGGTCATAGTAAAGACAGTTACAATCCTTACTTATGATGAAGGAAGGCTAAGATGCCTTCTTTGGTTCTCCATCCAGGCTGCCATTTTGATTTCATGACACAAGTCAAACACAAGAAGCAGCCTCCTTCCCCCAACAGCAAGCTCTTTGGGAGCTCACATTGCCCTGAGCACCACCAAATGGGCAGGGGGCTTCCAGGCTCTACAATGATGCAGATAATCACCAGCCTACTTCTGGCTGCAAATTAAATGGTGCTCCAAGCAGGCACTTGCTCAGAGCACATTCAAAAGCACACTGCAGACCCTGCAACTCAATGGTGCATTTGGGGGAGCTGGAACATTGGCTGCTTGTTTATTTTATGATGCACTTTGGTCTCTCTCAGTTGCACTGTTATCCTACACCTGCTCACAACCCTTTCTCCAGGCTGATAACAGACAGAACGCTGTGTGGAGTGGGCGCCTGGCCCAGCTCTTTTTGGTTTTAATGGCACACGTGGATTTGGTTCCAGATTACCAATACTCAATCAGGGAAAAGGTGGAAAATTTCCCTAAATAGGCATAAACACGTCAATGATGTGGAGCAAGGTCCTCAAATGGATGTAAAGAGGACAAATGTCTTTGTTGATCAACCCTCCTTGGAGCAAATCCTGCTTTCCCAGTGGCACATCTCCTTCTGGAACCCACACTCACGCAGGGAGTTACACTGCTCCTAAGTTTCTTTAATGCAGACGTAGGCCTGGCCTCTTTCAGCAGTTCTGGCATCTTTTCATGGCAGACCCCATGACACACGGAGGCGGCTGAGAACAAGGAATCATGCTTTTCCAGGAACGGGGAATCCAGATTTTCTGGTTTATAAATTTTCCCATCTGGATTTGTTTTGCTGTTCATAGGGTAGATCACCAGAGATAAGGAGAGAAAAGTAAAGAAGTATCAGAGCAGTGGCAGCCCTGACGGGCTCAGATGAGCTCCTTGCATGTCACAATCTCCTGTTTGGGCAGAAATTTGACTGCCTTTTCCAGCAGCAACACAGATAAACTGGCATCTCCCAAGGGGCTGTTTCAGCTCAGCTGCTGCCTAAGGGTTCTGTGACGTAGGGACTGAGGAGCTTGGACATGCCCGCTCTCAAGACTGTCTCCATAAGGACATGGTAACTACTCTGTCACTTACATGGCAAAACTTAAGATCAGCTGAGACTTCTTAGGGTGAAGCCCATTAGAAGAGCCTATAGACAAGCAGGTTACTACTTGAAAGAGCTGCAATGAAAGACTGTTGGGAAAATCCTGCACTAGCTCCCAAATGGCAGAGGAAGGAATGAGGAGGTTGTCTCCATGGAACAGAACCAGTAGCTTCACCTCTCCTCCGCAGCACAGGGCCTGTCAGAGCCTGTTCTCTGGGGAAGAATCCCCCGGGATCACAGCCGGATGATCTGGGAACAGATCTCCCAAGTCCTACCAAGCTGTCCCCTTGTCCTCAGGTAAGCCAAGACCTATCAGGGTCACTCTTCCCACCTCTGCAACCTGGTCCCAAGGCTCTTCCAGGGCTGCTGGCTGTCCATGTACAGAAAGGCACCTGCAGACTAGAGCAGAAATGGGCCTGGACCCTAAAGATTATGGCAGGGAACAGCAGCAGGAGTGGAACCAAGGGGCCAGGGGCTGTGATGCCGTGTTTGTCCTCCCCTGCCAGCCCTAAGCCAGGCTGCTGAATTTACACAGCAAGGACAGCTTGGTGAAGGCAGAGCGGCGGCTGTCAGCTGGGAGCCTCTGCACACTAAGCTCCTGGTTAAATGTTTTCATCAAAACCAGAGCGAGAAAGTGCAGAGCAAACACCACCAATTAGAGGCTGGGATGAAGCGTTGCTGCCAGCAGATCTGGTGAGAGGGCCATGAGTCACCTTAACCCTTTGGGAGCCAGAGCCAGCACAACAGGAGGAAGATGGGAGAGGAAACCTCTCACAAGCCTTTCATTTGCATCCACCCATTTTCATTTATCTGTAGGAAGTTGAATTCAGGAGTGAACACTTGCTGTGCTTGGAGCTGTATTACCCTCATAACCTCTGCCCTCACCATTCTCATACCTGGAGGAGACTGAACCAGGCAACCCAACCACCCCAGTGGAGATGGTCACTGGGAGCAGGAGCAGAGGCTGCAAGGTGCACAAGGAGAAGGTCTGGGGCTGGCTACCCCTCAAACCATCTCTACCTTCCAAGTCCATTCCAGCAAACAGAAAATACCACATCACTTTTGCTGAAGGCTGAGGTGTCAATGGTAGTAACATGGCAGTACTCCATGCCCCATTCCAAGAGAAAAGGATCTGTCTCGGACAAAATGCTTCCCCATCAGAAACATGACAAAATGCAGCCAGCAGTATGAGGAGAGCTGGAATTGGGATAGGGCAGGAATGCCCCTTTTCCCCCAGACTGCATCTTCCTAGCTGCTGTTACTTGTCCGATTTCTGAACACATAAGAGGTGATCAAGATTTAACTGCGTTCTTGGGTTGAATTCCCTCTCAATGCCAGTAAAACACTGCTGTCTGAGGTAGCACTCGGTGCAACAGCTGAAAAGTTCAGCTTTCTAGGAGCATCAAACATTGCAACACTGGAAGTGTTCAGAGATCGGTCCCTTCCGGAGCACAAACCCTCAAGTCAGAGCTTCACTTGTGCTCACTGTCACTCAAACACCCACAGACTCCACCTCAGCCCAGCACTGAGCAGACACCACTGCAAAGAGACTGTGCATGGACCAAGTCCTGCCCCCCTGCAACACGACCCCATGGAGGTGGCACTGCTGCAATAGGTGGCATTTTGGAAGGTTTCAGCAAGGGAGTCTCCACCAGACAAGCTCAAGGTGAGGGACACAAATGGACAGAGGGGCAGTGTGGAGATCCAGAGGCATTCACCCACAGCAGGGAAGCTAAAAGCTGAGAAGGGATAAATTAAGTTACCACAGCAGCTTATACTGGGGAGATCCCTTTCAATTTAGGTCCCCAAAGGGCTGTGCATGGTGTGGGCAGGCCCTGTCCCTCCACAGTTCCATGTGTCCAAAGCTGGGCCCCCTGAAGCTGTGCATTTCGAGCATACCACGACCACTGGAGCAGACGGCTCCAGCTCCTGCTGAGCCAGCTTGTGGCTGTATTCAAAATTGAGCAAATTTACAGCTGTAAGCTGGGAGTTTATACAACCCCGTAACGTGTTAGGGATGGCTGACCAAGCCCAAACGATTGCTCCCCAGCCGACAGGAATCACTGGTTAGACCCTGAGCACATGGTAGATTTGAGTATTTTCTTTCCCTTTCTCTATCGCATTGGAGGGGGGGGGTGTAGAATAGAAAACACCCATTTTTGTTCCTTTCCTCACCAAAGACAAACTAAAATCAAATCTCAGGTTCAAGCCACCAAGCTCATCAGCTGGAGGCTGTAGCACACCCAGTGACCATCTCCTAGGACAAGGCTGCTGTATTTTTCTCTCTTGCAAGGTGAACAGCTCCACAGGGCTCGATGTATTATCACCAGATGTATGATCTACGCTCATTGCTGGCACCTTTTGCGTGGACACATTCCTCTCTGTTTGTACCAGACCCCACAAACACTGCCCTGCTCCAGCCTGGGCTGGAGAAAATGTGGCCCGAGTCGAGTTTAGCACAGCAAATACATTGCCCTGCACAGACCTTCCTTCAGTCTCCTTTGCAAGGATAAACAGCTGGAGCAGTATCAGACTGAAGTGATCTGAACCTGGATTCACAAACAGCAACGCAAGGAGCCTGCCAAGTAACGGGCAGGCAGCAGGCAGCGAGTGGAAAGCAGGACTCCAGGAGCCCTCTGATGGGAACAAAATCAGCATCATTCACTGTGCCTGCAAGTGTGAAAGCTCCGCAGCCCGAGGAAAGCACAGGGCTGCACGTAACAGCCTCGACCTAAAATCCTGTGTTTTTATTACAGCATGGCCCCAGTTCTTCTCTGAAAGGCATTTTCAGCAGGAAACCCAAACAGGATTTAACTGCAACAAGGCTGGACGAAGGGCATGAGGCCTCTCCTGGGACTCGCTTTGCTGTGTGCCCACAGACAAGACAAGGACAGTCACACCAGCCTCAACGACACACACATTCGTGAGCATGAGGTGCTCAAGCATGATGAGAGGGAGAGAGACCTGCCTCGGTCATTATACAGTGCAGGCACTCCATTCCCTGCCCTGGGAGGATGCAGTGTTTCTAGGACATGGCTAAGGAGCATTAACAGGTCTCCCCTTTCCCCTTCCACTCCATCCTGAATACATAACAGCCCAAAACATCAATACTGTACATGAGTTAAAGAGCCAGCTGAGGCTTTAGGGACTCAGGCAGCATAAAACACTCTTTAGCATCCAGCCCCCATGTAAGAAAATGAAGTAAACTGGGACCTCTGGTTGAAGTCTTAAAGAGGAGAGTGGACAAGGGGAGATTTCCTCCCTGGCTGCTGGATGAGCAGGGATCACACCGCCTGCTGCCGCTCCCACAGGTTAAAATACTTAAGTCCTCCAAGGTGCAGCTTAATTTTCTTTTTTAAAAGAGAAAAGTGTCAGTCTAATTAGATAAATCCTCCAAGCACGTGGCCCGGAGTTCGTCATGGAAATTAACCTCCTTGAAAGATCACAGTGACTGAAATAAGAAACTGTGTGTTTTGGCATAGCGCAGTGAAATGGGAGATGCAGGCTGCATTTCATACACCTTCCCTTTCATAAACCTGCCGCGTTTCATATCTGCCCTGCTGGCCCTTAGCTCGGCACCAAGACTTTATCTCCCAATGCCTGTTTGCAAATCGCTGCCGAGAGGTTACAATAACCCCTGGGAGAGATTTTGCTGGCTCACCAGTGTGAAAGGACACCGCTCCCCTGGTATAAAGCTGGGCCAGCCTGAGGCATTGGTGGAGGGAGGGGCTGGTCCCCAGCAGCCCTACAGAGAGGATGTTCTGCAGACACAGCCACCATGGGAAGCAGCCAGGCTGGGAGCTGTTTGCCAGCCTCGGAGCTGTTTGCCAGCCTCATCATGCAACATGCAGACAAGTGGGATTGTGTGCAGCTCTCACTGCCATGGGCATGGGCTGAGCGGGGCAAAGGGACAGACCTCGAAGCCACAGGCTGCGATCACATATCTCGGTTTGGATTGTGCCAGCTACGTTCAGGATTTGTTACTTAGGATGCTCTACCCAGCCACTATGGAAGTCATAGTACTTAGGAATAAAAAGCCCTGACCCCTCTGCTATTGAAAGCAGGAGCAAAACCAGGAAAGGAAAGATCTGACTTACAACCAAGAGTCAACTGCCATCCCTACCCTCAAGTCAATGTCAGGATCAGAACCAGATTATTCCATACTTGCAGGAAACATTGGCCTGTCAACTTTTCTCCCAACCCACCGGACACACTTATGCCAGGGCCACACTCCCAACACTTGCTCCACGAGGACTGCTGCAGGCCTCTCCTAGTGACGTTACATGCTGTGTTTCAGTACGTAACTAAAAGAAGACCCCTTTCACAGTTCCGAAAAGTCCTTTCCCATCAAAAGGATGTAAGGATTCTCTTTCCAACCTTTCCAGTTCACGCTGTCCTTTCAAAGGCTGCTATCCAAAACTAAAAAGCCCCTGAAAAATCTGTAGAGTTCATCTTTCTCCTTCCTTCCCAAGCCTGGTACACGCAATGCTGTGCTCCCTCCCAGCACCAGGACCAGCCTCTGACTTCACATGCAGAAGGATCAGGACCAGCCTCAGAGACCAACTCTGAGGTGACTCGTTGTATTGTCATTGGAATTACAAGCCCTATGGCTCACAATTTGGAAGCAACTTATTTTGTTTCAGAGCAGCATTGCTAGTGGCAGAACAAATATAGGATACCTCCTAGAGAGAAAACTACCCCAAAATGCCATGGCAGGCAAGGAGCCAAAGGCCCTAAAGAACTGACAGCTCTGCAGACGTGGACCCCTTTCCTACAGCGCTTACTGCAGACAAGGCTCCACAGCTGGATGGCTCCGGAGCTTGCTTGGGAATACGGACACTTGTACCTCCAGGTCCTGTTCTAGAGCAGCTCAATCACGCATGAAAGGTATTAGCTGACACCACATGGAGCGAGTACATCCCACAGTACAAGGGGCTGCTCCTCCTTGCTACAACTCCACAGCCACCTCAGAAAAGAGTTCCCAAGACAAATGATGCACAAACCCTGCACTCATGTTTGCTGCTGCTCCCTCAGCTCGGGGTTGAGACATGCTGGAAGGGCACTACCAGAGAAACCAGGATGAACTCAGCCCTCATCCAGTCTCTCAGTGGTTCTCTGCCAAGTACAGACAAGCCCCACAGTTCCATTACTAATAACTTAATACCTAATAATATTACCAATGTAACATTTAACCTTGAAGCCAAGCACCTGGACCAAGAAAAATCAGCAATTTAGCAAGATTTCCACCTCGCTGTGTTTGGCTTCTCCTGCCAACTGATCAAACCCCAGCATCCACAACTCCTTCCCACCTGCTCCGAGGTACTTGGAGTCATTTAAAAATAAAAGGTAAAGCTCCTACTTCAGCCAGAAGTAGACAGAGGTAGAACAGGGACTGCAGGAGGGAAAAACCCCTATGTAAGTGCTGTTCCAACCCCCTCTTTAGGCTTTGGATGCATTAGGCAAACTCCTGATTAGAGCAGTCTCTTCTGCCTGCAACTGGACTTGAGATAAGAGACTATAAAGAAGGGCCAGTGGGCATCACCGAAGGCTCAGCCCCTTCCATTACACACCAGCACAGCGAGAAGGGCTCTGCCAACCCTGAAATGTTCATTTCCAAAAGGAACACGCACACCCTTTAGAACGGGTATGGTGAAATCTGCCTGGAGAGGGAAGGACCCAGCAACGCAGGCAGGTTCCTGGCTCCTTGTCAGCAGAGCCAGCAGCCCTGCCCCTGAATTCACTTCACGGGTGTCCTCTTGCTTAGTGCTGCACAGGCTCAAATCCCTCAGCGCTGCTGCGAGCACACTGCTGAGAGGTCGAGCGATATCAGAATCCACGACGGATTCAAAGACATCTCCGTGTTTTGCTGTCAGCCTGAAGTTTGAATAAAGGAGCCCACCAGAAAGAGTGAATGAACGTCCCTGGCAGCTGCCTCGCAGAGCCGAGCCTGTGCTTTAAGCCACCTAGTGTCCGAGCCCGGGTGCATCCTGCCCTTCCAGGGAAGCCAGCTGCTTTAGGAAATCCAGGCAAAGAGCAGTTGTGACACCCACCAAGGCTGAAACGAGAGGAGCCAAGAACAGGGTGCACAGGGTGAGAAGCAAGCGAGGGCCCACCCCGAGCTGGGGAAGCAGGCGCTGAATTGAAAGCACAGCAAAGCACCCAGCTCAGCACCCACTGGGCACTGCAGGGCCCTCGAGCACAGGGTGAAAAAGGGAAGACAGCACACTTGCTCCTTAACCCAGCATCCGGCAGAGAACATCACCATTAGAGGCCAACATTTCAGCCCTGAAATGGGGCTTGCCATGGCTGGACTGCAAACTTGGAGACAACTTTCCCCGGCACAGGCCTGTGGAACATCACGGAAGCACCCCAGAGCCACGAGCCCCACTAACCCATGTCTGCTCCCTGAGACACCACTTCCATGCACAGCTCCTCTCCTGCCCCGCAGCAGCCCCCTCCTCCTCGCTCTCTTTCTCTGTGTCCTCGAGACTCCTCTCACCTTGAGGAGTGTTAGGATTACCCAGCATTTACACTCAATGCTCCTCTTTATTCCTTAAGACTTATTAAGAATGATAATGAGCTCCAAAGCAGTGACACGTCTCTCTCTCCCCCTCTGTCGCGCTCTCTCTCTCTCTCTCTACGTGCCTTTTCCGTCAAAGGCACACAGGACAAATCCGACCAAAAAAAAAAACCCCTGACAATATGGATCAAGGACACACGAGGATTTAGATTCCACAAATCCAGCCTCTTTTTTTGTTGTTTGTATCATTCCCACTCAAATTCCAAACCCCTTTTCCCTCTTCTTACTCATATTCTCCCCCCTCTCCCTCTCTCTCTCTACCCCAACCCTCTCGGACTTTGAATGAGAAGGAAGCAGAAGAAGAGGAGAAGAAAGCTGCTTGCCTGGAAAACCTCGTTAATGTGGAGCTCTTAAACGCTTGATTAATTTTAGCAAAATTTACGATGTGCTCTCGCTTTGCTTTGAAGCTGCAGCCTTCGATACCAAAAGCAAGTTAACTTTCAGATCCCTCTTGCCAGCCCCACTGCCCCCTAATCCTTGGATGCCCTGCTTGGGTACACACATACATACATAGGAGAGAAATACCGTAGCAGGGCATGGAAGCAGTCACCGTGCCGGGTGTTCAAAGTGGTTCGATTCAAATGCCTTCAGCACAGCCTAATAATCACAACCTGCAAACTCCCAACTTCCAGCTATTTAACTTCCCAGAGAGATCAGAACACAAAATTACCGATTGGTCCTTCAACAAGAAAAGGAAACAGGGAAACATAAACCCCAATTCCAGGAGAAGTGGCTCCAAGTTGCATCTGCTCACGCCACAGGAACGCCAGGCTCTCGGCTGCATTCGAAACGTCAGGTTCTCCCAAAGCCACCTTTAAACCAGCTCTACGCTTCGCCAGAGGGAAAAACTGAACCTAAGGAAACCTGATCGACAGATTTATACATACCCTGACCTATACTTCAATATTTCAGTCATCTCCCCAGCTTCCTCCTACCCAGTATTTGCTTTTATTCTTTGTCTCCCTCTGCTAGGCTCTGTTTTTCTGATACAGACATCAGGAGGTTAAGGGCTCAATTATCAAGTCTGTTGAATCCTCAGCTTCACGTTACTTAGGGGGTTCTCTGTTGCTCTTTGGAAACTACGCTGCAAAACCTCCTTCCCTCTCGGCTTTTCTTCCTCCTAACTTGCAATGTCTATTTCCAACACCCCCCCTGCATGTGAACCCACAAATGTATTTGGGATCAATGGAGAGAAACCGTGAATTGGGTTGGGAGAGAGGAACGTTAATAAAAATAACCCTGAGCGAGCCTTAGCCAGAGTGAACCTGGAGCGTTCCCGATCTTGAAACCTAAAGTAACATCCACATGGAATTTACAAAATATGATTCGAGTGGTTCTAATTAGCCCCAGTCTGTGGAAAAATTGGAAGGAAGCGGCTCTTTGATTAATGTTACAAACCAGAAAGGAAACAGATTTTAAAAGTTAAAGTAGCAGCACTGTGGAATACAGAATCATTACCAGCATACATTTCTGATACCTGCTTCAATCAGACGGCTTGGGGTTTTGTTTTTAGGGGTTTCTTTTCCTTTTTACTTGAAAGGGGAAGAAAAAGGAAGACAGGATGCAAGTAAAAGCTTTTGTTTATGGAAG
>JANHGB010041489.1:0-11780 GCA_026283785.1 Coracopsis vasa
ATCAAAGAACACTCTTTACAAAAAGCTTATAGAATGAAACTTGCGAGACACTACTTGGTTTCTTTGCTAATATACAAAATGTAAGTTCCAATGGAATTGCCAAGAAGTATGTCTGGAAGAGAATAGCACTAGAGATACTTCATGAGAGGATTACGCCAAAAGAACAGAGGAAAAGGATAAAAACTGAACATCAGAAAACACATTTGAGAGCTGGCGACTGTGACCCAGTGCATATGATACATGCTGTATGATCAGATACAAGGATTTGTAACTTATTTCTAAAGCAATCCTTGCTACTTTGAGCCACATATCTAAAAACTAATAAAAACTTGCATCTTCCCAGTGCAAGATGTCCTAGATGAGAAAAAACTCGTAATACGCATGCCTATTTCAACAGTTTCCTTTCATTTTCTTTTACCAATCTAAAAACTGAAAACGCCTCCCCACATTTATGTATCTATATAAAGAGACACTTGTGGCTCTTTTTAGGAAGGTGGGACTTCTGACTCTTCTTTCATCGGTTTGTGCCTGTACCCATTTCAAAGAAGAAAGCATTGATGACCACCCAGTCAGAATCATTCACATTGGAAAGCAGCGTTGGAGGTCTCTAGTTCCACCTCCTGCTGAAAGGAGTGATGGGATCAGACCAGGTGACTCACGGTTTTGTTCTGTCAGGTTTTGAAAACCAGGATGGTGACTGGATCACCTCTCTGGGAAACAGGCTCAATTGCTTGGTTGTCCTTGTGGGTAAAAATCTTCTCCTTAAAGCTAGTCTGAAAACCTCTCTTCCTTCACTTTACATCTGCTGCCTCTTGTTCTCCTGCCAGGCACCTCTGGATACTTCGAGGTACTGGGTGCTATTTAGGGGGCTCAATGTTGTTTCTTCTCCAGGCTGAATCAGCCTGACTTCCTCAGCCTTTTCTCACAGGACAAGTGCTTCATCCCCCCTGGTGGTTTCTGCTGAGCTTGCTTCAAGTTATTTGTGTCTTTCCTGCACACGGGATGGGGTGGGGGCAAGATTGGATACAGCACTCCAGATGTGGTCTTACAAGCATGGAGCAGATGGGGATAATCACTCCCCTAATCTGGTGGCTGAGCAACTATTGATCCATCTCAGGATGGTCTTGGCTTTCACTGCTGCCAGGGCACATAGCTGGGGGTCTCCCAGGATCCCTAGCCCCTTTCTGGCAGAGCTGCTCACTAGCCAGTCAGTCCCTAGCCTGTTCTGTGGCTGGCGCATCTCCTTCCCAGGCATAACTTAATGAGTCAATGTCATATGGTTGCTGTTGGCCTTTTCCTTCAGACTTCTGAGCCCTTGAGCACATTGGCTCCCCAGTTTAGTGACACCTGCAAACTTAATGAGCAAGCAGTGTTGCTTCCTCTGGGTCATTAATAAAGATGTGCAACAAGATGAGTCCCTGGATCAAGCCCTGAAGACCCATCAACTCCCACCCTTTGAGCCTCAGCATCCAACCAGTTTTTAAAGGCTCATCCGGATCATAACACCCTTGCTTAGATACAAGAATGTTGTGGGAGTCAGTGTTGAATGCCTCCCTAAAGCAGAGGTAAACAACATCCACTGCTCTCCCCTTGTTCACAAATCCAAGCAATCATGTTAGTCAGTCATGATTTGCCCTTAGTTCCCAAACACCACCTTCTTCATAGTCCCAGAATACTGTCAGCACTATTCATAGTTATTTTTGCAGCTCTTTGAAACAGACATTTTTGTTGCTATACTTCTAAAAATAAAAGCAGTTATTGGTTTAATTCTAAGTGTAAAGAATCTCTGCAGAAGGGAGTGCTTCACAGAAGGTCAGGGTTAAAAGAAAAAAGGAAAGATGCCCAAATGAAAGTGTTCTTTTCATCTTAATTGGAGTTGCAACTGCAATGTTATATTGCAGAAGAGGTTAAGAAACAGGGTTACCACTGAAGGACCCAATTGAGCACATTGTTCAGTTAACAAGGCACTGGGCAACTATGTGTTGTAGGAACTAGAACCAGAATCTGCCACAGATGAAAAGTGTCCTGATGGCCTGAAATGTCTAATAGCTCCCTGCTAAGCTTTCACTGCCAACTGCTTCCCAGGACACTTGGGTTGCCCAACAGTCCAATTACCAGGTGGGGAATGCCTTGAAACCACAAGTTCAAATCCTGCTTTTTCTCTTCCTCATTTTGAGGCAGATATATACCCTTCCATTTGCTGTGCTGCTATTTCTGAACAGTTCTTAAAAAAGGACTGGCCTGCTGTGAATTGCCATTACAAATCCCATTTTATCTTTCTGGAAAGATTAGATTTTTAGTCCAACACTGTGACCAACATTCCTCTCTTCAGCATGACTAGAGGTTGCCTTTCATTCTAATAAGAGAGGTAGTTTAGCTCATGACTTGCATAACCTGCAGAGGGCTAACCGCTTTGCACCTCTTGGTGACTGTAACTGTTCATTTAGAAACCTTCTGGGTGCTAAGCAGACTTGCTGGATGCAAGTATTTCCCACTTGTCAGTGGAAAATTATGTGGCATCTTTGATGAAGAAACAGTGCTTATGGGTTTTTTTTTGTTGTTGTTGTGTTGGTTTGTTTTTTTTGTGGGTTTTTTTTTCATTGTTTCCTTTAATTAAGCAACAAGGCATAAAGCCTTGGGATATTCTAACTTCTTGGGCGGCAGTGTGGATGGTCTGCATGATGATGATATTTTGATATGAAATTTCTGAAGCAGAGCATTTTTTCTGAATCTAGGCATGTAGATTTAGTAACTATCTAGTTCCAGTACCCAAATTATTTTAATATGGAAATTATAAAAATGCCAATTCCTTCGAAAAGGGGTTGAGTATCAGAAATATGTTGATAGCACACTGGTTTAAAATAACAACTGAAATACTCTGATTTACAAGACTTTAAGAAACAGTTCTCTGAAGGTTATCTGAGTTGAAGCTTTGTTGGTCGTTTTGACAGACTACTAATTTTGAGCCTACAGAACAGACTCCTAGCAAAGTTCTGTGTCACAAAAGCAATTGTTCGATTCTAGCAATAAACATGATTAGTTTTGCCTCTTGATTTTTGCTCAAGTAAACTAGCACTTTTTGAGAAAGAATTTAAGCATCATAGATCTAAAATGAATCAAGTAAGAGATATTACTAGACTCTAGTAAAAGAAACTGAAATTATATAAGATCCAGTCATCTCAGGACAAAGACAACAATAAACCATAAAAATAATTTATTAAACAATCCATATTAAGTAACAGACCACATGTTCTATCTGCTTATAGACAGCACATTAGAAGTTACAGGATTTGGAAAACTGGAAATAGTCTTGAAACTTTATTCTCTCATCTATTTCTATCACCTTTACAGCTCATCCAAAAAGCTTTTCTTCTTGTAACTCAGCCAGCAGTGACAAACCTCCCCCACTGGACCTCCCATCACCATATGGCTCAATGACCTTCCCTCATTTACAGCAAAGCACTGCATGTTTAGTTCAGCAAATCTGCAACATCAATTTTGACAACAATGATGGATATTTGAAATTACAATGTAATACTTAGCATAGAAAATTCTAATATATGCAAAGCTTATTAGTCAAATGTAGAGCCTAAAGAAATCAATTTAGAACACATAACAAAATCACAGTCCCACTCTGCACACAGAGTACTGAAAAAAACTTTTTAGACATTTTAGATTGTAAATGTAGTGCCTTTGAACAATAGATAAAATATTTCAGGAAGCCTAGATACAGACTACTGTGATTATGTTATCAGAGGCTCAGGAAAAAAAAAATGTAGGTAGTTTTGCACACTGACTACTACCTAAGGCACAGAAAGTCAAGTGAACTGGATCTTTCCTTCTGTATATTTTCTATTTAATTTGTGGTGGGGTATGGTAGTGATCACAAGCTTTACATATGATAAGAGTAGCACAAAAGAAAGGGAGGCTGAAAATCCCAGCCTCATCCAAGAATGGAACAGTAACCCAGGAATGCAATGGGTACAAAGCCTGGGTGTCACTTCATCCCCATGGGAAATCAGACGTGGCTTCTTACACATAAAAGAGTAGAAGGAACCATGGGTGAACAGAAGCAAGGTTTGAAGGGAAAAGAATATTCCGCTTGGCAAAGCTGAGTGAGTGGTTCATTTACAGAGCATGTCAGAGACAGATCTGAGGTTTTGAGGCTGGCACAGCTGATATGCACCTACATAAATTACATTGCATCTGTATGCACCAGGCATAATGTGCCAGAGCCATGGCTTTCAGCACTGTATTGCTCTCCACTCCAGCTCTCCACTCCCAGGTGCTATGAGCACAAGTAAGCATTGAAAAAAGCCAGATCCTGTGCAGGCTAGTTAAAGAACTATATGCCCACAGCTATTGATCTTTGGAGCACAGTAACAATCAACTAAGACACACCTGAGATCTCTGCCAGCTCCAGTAAAAGAGATTCATGTTCTCAGGACCTGTATATCCAACATATCTTTCTGGAGTCCATAACTAACATATGACTCAAAGTAATACTAAATCCTAAGTGAAGTAATAAAACAGTCTTGAAAGCTAATTTACATTACAGGAAAAAAAAAACAAACCAAAAACCCCCAAACAAACAAAAACTTACACCCATTTTCCTATTATTTTTCTACCACTACTCTAAAAAGCAGTGCAGGATGGATGATTGCTCTGTCAACTATGAAGCCAAGAGCATCTACCAGCCAATATGTTTCTTTTGAGCTATGTATGGCCTTCACCTCTAAAACTGTAGTGCATACACCCTGCTCCCCAAAGTGTAGATCTCAGCATACAATGCTCACTTTAATCTGAGCAGACAATATATAATTTAATATCAGACAGAAAAATAAGATTAAATTTAAAATTTAAACTATGCTGGCCCACTGGACAGAAGCCATTCAAATAACCTGCTGACATATCTTGTGTGCACTGAAGCAGTTTAACCACTAGAACAGAAAGGAAGATCAGAAAAATTCAGGAAGAGAGAGATCAATTTTCTTTCTCTAAGAAGAGAAACATTGACAAAGTATTGTCTTTCAATCTAGTCAAGCCTAAATACATTAAATTCAGATGTTAAAAATGTAAAGGTGAAAATAAAGCTAAGATCGGTAATTTTTAGAGTTTTCCAGTCAGCCTCTTAAGACTTTCTTTTAAAGGCTTATACTATGAAAAACAAAATATCCTCATTCTGTTTCTGTAAAATATGTCTCTATGTCTATGTCTAATATGTCTATTGTCTTGTTCTATTGAACAAGAGTAAGTTCAGACTGGGACATTTACATAATCACAAAAGGTATCGTGTATCAAGCTGAAAATATTATAACACCCCCCCCACACACACACAGTACTTAGCAGCTAATTAGAAGTCCCAAGAAAGTATTCACTCATGAGTGATAGTGACAAAAAGTGACAAAAAAGGACTTTTGTCCTTTATTTGCAAGTAAGAAAAAAAATCCCATACAGCAAACACCAACTCCTTTCCCTCCCATAAGCACATGGCTGTGAGGAGTTCTTCTCGGGTACTCTAAACACGGAATCAACATGTGGCTTAAAACCCAGTGATTCAGATGAGTACTGGCTGAGGTTACCGCATGTGATATTAGGAGAGGAAAAGAAATATGAAGGGTGCTCTATTTATGATAACAGTGTTTTCAGTATAACATGTTATGACTAGGGCAGATTACCTTCCCTTTGATATGCAACATGACCTTCCATTCCCCACAGTAGCAGCAAAGGTTTCCAGTCTCAGAATAAATTACTCATAGAAGTTGAAGAAGCACCAGGTTCCTAGCTAATGGTGGCAATAACTCGTACTGATGGAGAATGTCTCCTTCAAGGACTGCAACAAATTGTTAGGAAAGAGAACCCCACAATCAAGCCTCAAAAGCCATTTAGGTTAGTAAGTACTGCCACTAGTTCACAGAATGAGGAGTTCTGTCTCAGTATATTAATATACTTATTTGCTCAACACTGCATCACTGTAGCTGGTAGGATCATATCCATCCTATGTATTCATCCTCTGTAAACCTGGAAACCTATTTAAAGATCTACACAAAAGATATTTATTCTTATTATTTGTAAACAAAACACTTCAACATTATTTACATCTTGTAAATTAGTCAGATCAGAGAAAAAGCATTACGAGATATCTCATTTACTTTGAACAGTGATAAAACTACTCAAATCAATAAATGTTTCCCCTTCAAAACCTGTTTACATATGAAGACCATTAATTTGAAAATCTATTTGCTAATTTATTGGACTAAAAATACCACTGTGATATTTTAGATGAGTCAAAGATGTATTCTGGAACTTCATAGCAGGTTAATTTCAATGCAACACAACGCACATTGTTTCACATCCAGAACATAATTCAAGCTATAAACCTCTAGGACACACTGCAGCTTGTACTATGTCTTATGTACTTCATTTGAGCTGTACTGACTTTAAAACATTTTCTCGAGAAGGAAGAAGTCTGATGTTATTTAAATAAATAAAAACATTGATTACGAGGGAAGGCACGTTTTGATGAATGGTTGAATTGTTTCACAAGGGATTCCATTACTAATTAAATCCAAAACTCCACAAAATATGGTGGCTTGTACCTACCTATCACCTTCCACTCTCAGTTCCCTTGTTCTTAACTGTGTTTAACAATGTAAATAAATAACAGCATCAGAACCCCCCTCCTATGCTAACATAGTGTGCAGAAAAGTATTTAACATTCACTGAACATGTAACCATCAACAGTGGCTATCCACAAGACAAAGTGACTTTGTCCAGCATCAAGGCACTGAGGAAACCTGTATCCACATTTCTCCTGCTTAAACAAATGATGTTCAGATGTTTACATCTGCCTGTGACTCCAAATGAGCACTGTGACAATCTGTATGCTTGTTGGAGAAATAAATAATTCCAGCAAATAAAGACTACCATGCAAAAATACCACGTATCCTGTAAGTAAATGCTAGTTAGCAGAAATCACATGCTGTGCAAGAGAAAGACAGAGGCAACTCTGTAAAGACTGACCTCATGGGATACACCAAATTATTCTCATAGCCACTTAAAGTCACAGGACCAAGTTCAATTACGTAACCTTCAATACCATGATGGACTAATCATTGCCAGTGAATCAGAACTGATTATAGTTTCAGGGGAAGATTGTCCTTTTTTTTAAAAAACACATACTTTCTCTGGCAGCTGAAATAAGACAATCTTACTTTTATACAAGCTAATGATTTACAAACAGGCCTTTATTGGTTCCAGACTATGATATGCTAGACAAGCACACTCAGAAGGACGGTCATGACCTGGCAATAAAGTTTGTGAAGAATGCGACTGTGCCACAAGACATTTTGAATCCCATGCTGATTTGACATAAAATGTTCACGGAGCTGTATTTATTTAAATACTAGTTTCTTGCAAAGTACATTAAAAAACATGGAGTAAATTATATCAACTTATAAATCAGCATTTCCTAAATTTAAATTACACATCTTTTGATCTAAATGCTATTAGATTCAAGGGGGAAGGAGAGGCAGAGGGGGAAGGCCCTGCAATACAACAGAGATTCATTTGTAATGAAACTTGTACTACAATATTAGTTGTTCAGTCGTGCATTGTGTCCTGAGAAAACCTTGCAATTTTATGTGGAGATTCGATGAAGAAGAATAGAACAGAATGAAAAGTACAAAAAACGTAAGGGAAAAGGCCATTTTCGATAATGCTATTCCAACCAGAATATTGAATAAATGAATTGTGGCATCTTCATTCTTAAGAAAGAACTATAATATCAGTAAGAATCACCAAGTGGATTCTTGGAACATCCTCTGTACTGAGTTCTGAGCAAAACAGTCACAGAACAGATGGCCCAAATATTCCCCATGCAAGAAAACAAGAAAGTTTTATTTTCAGGCTCATTTTTCTCGGAAAAGCAGACAACCATGAACAATCTAGTACAATGTGCTTGCTTTGTCAGCAAACCCAAAAACTGTGGGAAGAGCTTTATCAAAGAGGTAGTTCAGAATGCATTTTTGCTATCCATTGCTGCTGGAAGTGGTTCTCAGTACTGCCCGATTGACTGCATTTTCTTCTTTTTGCAAAATTACTTTGATTTTTTATTTTTAAATCTGGTTGTCTTCAGAATACTTGAAATACTAGCTGTGCCTATGCCTTGAATATGTCTTGATGTTACAAAGTCAGCATCTTTTCATCATGGACAGCATACAGACGAATACAATGAGTAACTAAATGTTACTATAGAATCATAGACTGGTTTGGGTTGGAAGGGACCTTAAAGATCATCTAGCTCCAAACCCCATGCCATGGGCAGGGACACCTTCCACTAGACCAGGTTATGTTAGTTAAAGCCACATTCAAGAGTAAGGAAAGGCGGAGGTGAACTAGGAAACAATTACTACATTATAAAGTGTTTTTCATTTACTAGAAATCACATGCATATGTCTGATTGAAATGAATCACTGCTAGAGGCAGTATTTTTCCTCTTACTCTCATTAGTTCATAAACAAATTCTACTGGTAATTAAGTCTTAACATAAAAAATGTCCCTGTTCTACTGTGCTATACAAAGACGGCAAATAATGTCTTGGGTAATAACCACATGATATTTACTCAATTTGGGTGCCTTTACTAAAATAACAAAGTCCATTAATCAGGCTTTTAAGGAAGCCTTCACTCATTTGCCTTCCAACTATAAAACTTCAATTTTTCCAAAACTCCTTATGCCAGGTAGGACTCCAGACTTTCCCTCCAACTTATTACTATTCAAACCTCTACTCTGCCAGGAAAAGGAAGTCAAGAAAATTACATCAAAACCAGTGTGTAGTTACCTTTTATTGTTTAGGAAGAGCAAAATTTTACAAGGGTAAAGTGAGTACATTTGGAAATGACAATCACTGCTGTACCTTGAAATCCAAGAAAGCAACTCCTTATGATCAACAGAACTTTGATGGAACGATTCTCAGTTAGGAAATGTTACTATCAAGAAATCAAAACATTTGTCAAAATGGTTCCCATTTTCTTTTCCCAATTTTTTTTCAGATGTTATCTAATGGTTATGTTTTGACATTTTTGGAACAGAATGCTTTAGTTGTCTTTCCAAAATATTTTATGTATAGAATACTGAAGTCAAATGGAAATACTTCAATACTGTCACTTTCAAAGTCTGACATTCCAAAATTATGTTCCTATGCCTCTAGATTTTCCCCAAAAGTGCATACATTTCCATGTTTTACTACAATTCGGAGTGTAATCATCCTGATGCTTTTCACAGTTCCCATCCTAATCAACAGATTGAACACCATACAGAGCTCTTGTGCATTCAGGTTTAACACTAATAACCCTATTCAAGCATAAATGATTCTGATAGAATAGGTAATAGGCAATTGGTGACAGCCAATATGGCTTCACTGAGGGCAAATTGTGCCTTACAAATTTGGTATTCTTCTATTACAGGGTTACAGTATTGGTGGATAATGGTAGAGTGACTGACAGCATCTACCTGGACTTGTGCAAAGCATTTGGCATTAACCCACATGATATCCTTGTCTCTAAACTGGAGAGACATGGATTTGATAGATGGAACACTCAGTGGATAAGGAATTGGCTGGACAGTTGCACTCAAAGAGCTGTGGTCAACAGCTTGATGTGCAAGGGGAGACCAGCGATGAATGGCATCCCTCAGGTCGGTATTGGGACTGGCATTGCTCAACATCTTTGTCAGTGACATGGACAGTGGGATCAAGTGTACCTTTATCAAGCTTGTCAACAACACTTAGCTGTGTTGTGAGGTCAACATGCTGGAGGGAAGGGATGCCATACAGAGGTACCTTGGTGGGCTGGAGAGGGGGGCCCATGCAAAACTCATGAAGTTCAACAAGGCCAAGTGCAAGGTCATGCACTGGGGTTGGGGTAATCCCAAGCACAGCTACATGTTGAGCAAAGAATAGACAGAGCACCCATGAGAAGGATGTGGGGGGTCTTGGTTGATTAAAAGCTCAACATAACATGGCAGTATTGGAGCCCAGAAAGCCAGCCATATGCTGGGCTGCATCAAAAGGAGCACGGCCAGCAGGCTGAGGGAGGTGACTCTCCCCCTCTATTCTGCTCTCATCAGACCTCCACCTGAAGTACTGCATTCCACTATGGGGCTCCCAACACAAACAGGACATGGAGCTGTTGGAGCAAGTCCAGAGGAGTGCCACAATGATGATAAGAGAGCTGGAACACCTCTCCTATGAAGACAGGCAGAGAGACTTGGGGTGGCTCAGCATGGAGAAGCAAAGGCTTCAGGGAGACCATTCAGCAGCCTTGCAGTACCTAAAGGGAAGCCTACAAGAAAGCTGGACAGGAACTTTTTACAAAGAGATTTAATGAATAGGACAAGGCTTTAAACAGAAAGAGGGTAGATTTAGATTAGATATAAGAGGCTCTTTATTGTGAGAGTGATGAGGCACTGGAACAGGCTGCCTAGAAGAGCTGTGGCTGCTCCATCCCTGTGCAGCCAGGTTGCACAGGGCTTGAAGCAACCTGGTCTACTGTAATGTGTCCCTGCCTGTGGCAGGGGAGTTGGAACTGGATATCTTTTAAGGTCTCTTCCAACCCAAGCCATTCTATAATTTTGTGCTTAAAAGACCATAAACTAACATAATAGCAAAATATCTGCATAGTATGTGGTCACTGAAATGGCCAAGAGTTATCTCCCCAAAGAAAGAGGTATTAATAAGGCCAATCACAAAGCTGTGTGAATGCTTTACAACACTGATCTGCAAAGGTGCAGTACCCATTTGCCCATTATTTGGGGTCATGCAGCTGCCAGACCAAAGCAAGCATCTACAATGGTGTAGAATGGAAACCACCCCGCACCCCCGGCTCAGGAACACCACAGCTTCTTGCAGCCCTGACTTTTTTATAGTTTTCAAGTAGATCACAGAGATAGTCATTTATTCATGTGGAAAATTAACTCAAAACCTCCTAAAGTTTATTATCACTCAGAACACAGCCAACAATTACATAGAGAGAAGGAAAAATAAGTTACCTGCTTTCTTTGCACAGCCAAGGAAAAAAAACGAATATCGTAAAGCTGCAGTTAAGTCGCCTTACTCTATAAGTCTGACAGCTGTGCTGGCCAGAACTGACATTTTCATTTTTTCCTGCATTTCTTATCTCAGCTATGAACTACCACTTCAGACAGAGCACAGCACTTTCTATAACACGCCATGCCTTTGTTTCCTCATGGTTTTGGATTAATTTTTTTTTAAATCACCATTTAGTCTTACTTTTCCTTCCTAGCACATAGAAACATACCAAAAACTGATTGTGCTGGCAGATCTTGTCAATCATAAACTTCATTAGGAGAGCCAGTAAGAAAAAGGCTTCAGCTTGGATAACTATCACATGTAAAATTGTAACATGGTTGTTAAATTACCTAAATGACAGGCAAAGTATTAAAGTGACTAAATAAGGTATGTCAGGAGGAAGAGAAAGAAACCCAGATTTGAAAAGGTGCTGGGTTTTTTTCCCTAAATTTTACTTAGTTACTTGGTGTGAATTATGTGGCATATGCCAATATACTGCACTGGCCCAGCTCCTCACCTTAGCCTAAGAAGTTGATCAAGACTTAAATTTGGGTAGCAGTTAGCAAGAAGTCTCGAAATGGCAAACACTTGTCCAGGGTTCAGCAGTAGCAGTCATTTTTCTCCTTAGTAGCTGGTGCAGTGCTGTGTTTTTGACTTTCAGCCTGGGAACAGCACTGATAACACCGATGTT
>JANHGB010041490.1:6792-34795 GCA_026283785.1 Coracopsis vasa
GCACCCTCACAGGGAAGAGCTTCTGCCTAAGAGCTCATCTCAGTCTCCCCTCTGGCAGGTTAAAGCCATTCCCCCTTTTCCTGTCCCTACAGGCCCTTGTCCAAAGCTCCTTTTCAGGTTTCTTGTCAGCCCCTCTAAGCACTGGAAGCTGCTCTAAGGTTTCCCCGGAGCCTTCTCCAGGCTGAACAAGCCCAGCTCTCTCAGTTTGACATAATCTCTCAGTTTATGGTATAATCTGCCCCAAGGAGAATTTCCTTGTCAGTCTTTGCTGTACTAGCTCTGTTATCTACTTTATGGAAGAGCAAGAATGCTCCTTCTGACATCCACTCTCAAGGCTTCAACTTTGAAACCCAGTATAGAAAGTTGCTGGTTGAGGAAACGTTACTTCAGACTCTGCGGTAGAGTTATGTGAGTTTGGGTGAGTCTTTGTGTCTGGCCCACCACTGCAGAGTCAGTGCTGTCTGCTACGATGGTGCTTGACATATCAGTTGTGGAAGACTTCATATTGTCTGTGCCATCCCTGAGTTGGCCCCAAGTGACAATGCAGCTTTGTGCTTTGAGTGGTAGAAAGGATGCTGTTGGGCTGCTGCCCAGTTTTGCCAGTGCTTTAAGCTGTTGGTGAGGGGCAAGACTTGTGTGAGTTTTGTGGAATAGTTTTACCCTCCAAAGCACTGTCAGCACAGTGCAGATGGTCATTGTGTAAGAGGGCCTTGGAGTGTGGAGACTGCTAGTGGCACTGTCCACAAGACTGAGGATGAGTTGAACACTCTAAGGTGCGTGAGGTGAGCAGGTCGACATGGGCTGGATACTGTTCATTGGGTTTGAATCCAGACTGCTTGCAGCAGGAGCATGAGTTGTTCTCCCATGACTTGGGCCAGCTTGCCTTTACTTTCATTTAGTGGTGTGAGTCAGGGCTGACCAGAGAACTCCCTTTGCCTTTGATATTCCAAAATGGATGTGTGGACCAGAGAGTGAGAGCTTAACCAGACATCGTGATGGAGCTGACAGAAACATTGTTGGAAACGGTGGCTGTGCTAGAAGAAATGGCGCTTGCTTCCCATGTGTTGTAGCGCTCTGTCCCGAGGCCAGCCAGTCTCAGCAGAGCTCTCAGTAGGACAGCAGTGACAGTTTCCTCTGACACAGTGGCCATGCTTGTGCAATGGGATGGAAAAGACCCAGACTTCACCTAAACCATCTAATCCTGCACACGAGATAATCAAATAAACATCCCACTTGGGGCTCAGAGCCTCTCTTTGTAGCTCACCAGCTTTGGAATGAAAAGGAGGAGGAGATGCAGTTATTGACTGGGGACTGATTTGTTGTATCAAACCCTCGGGCACTGCTGACCCTTGAGATGGCCCAAAGATAGTGAAGCTTGTGAGCATGTGTAAGGGAACAAGCATAGTGGTGTTGCACTGGCGGCTTGTAGATCCTCTGTCTCCTCTCCCACCTCTTGCCACTCCTTCGGGGGACTTGGATGGCTGTCTGAGCTATTTGCACGTTGAGGTAGGACCTGGGTCTCTCTAAGAATAATGTGGTTTTTATCAGTGAACGTGTTTGTCTGTGACTCACATGTGGGTAAGGTGTGTTTGCTGTTATAACAGCTCTTGAAACTTTATGCAGGTTAAATTAAAAAGCCCATATCCTGATGGCTAAGCTTCATGCCCAAGAGTCATGGAAGCTGCATTTTTTCCTCAGGCCCCTTGAAACACTGCCATTCTCTTCCAAGCAGCCGTTTCCATCTTCTTCGCAGTTAACATCTACTTCACCTCCCTGCCTCATCCCTCCTCATTGTCCTATGTACTTCCAGCAGCATCCCAGAGCATCTTTCAGCCTCGCTGTAGCTGCATGCCAGCCTCCATGCAGCATCTCCTGGACCTTTGGTTGCATCCCCTCATTACTACTGCTATGTCTGTGAGTAGAGTGACAGCTACATAGCATTGTGATCTTGGTGTAAAAAAGGCATCTGTTGAGCTCATGGATTTGAAGGGTTAAGATAAACTGGGAAGAACCTGACATATAGGAATAAAAATGTTAATGCAGTTTGAGCACTGGAGTTGGTGCATCAGCCCTGATCCTTCCTGTGTCAATTCTGTCACAGGTCAGTGTTAGCAACAAAGATGGGGAGGAGGGTAGTAGAGTACTTCCACTTGAGCCTATGGAGGAGTATCATTTATTTAGCAGAGAGCCTTACTTCCAGCAGGGAAGAGGATGTATTGAGCCAGTCATTGATACCCATGAATAAAGAAATGTCTGTATTCTGCCCTCACGAGCTCGTACTCTGTGACAGTGACATGGCACAACTGAAAGAAGCGAGCGTGTCAGTGGGGAGTGAGCACCTGTGACTAACAAGCAGACATGGCACAGTGATGCCTGAGACACTGCATACCCACAAAAGGCCACTCCTCGCCGTGCCGTAGTCTCCTTGCTTATCTCCTCGCTGCCCACAGGCTCCTTCTGGATCTGTTGTGTAGCTCACCTGTGAAGGAGGCTTTCCAAGGCTTCCACCGCAGACTGCAGCACCACTGACACATGCAAAATGGCCCTGGCATGAGCTGCAGCAGTGGGGAGGCTGCTGTCCTGAATAAGATCACTGTATGCTTCTGCCAGCCCTGCACACTTGAGTATTCCCCCAAAGTCTTGTGTGGTATTCAAGCTGCTGACATAAGAGGAAGGGCAGGAGAGCCGGTGCTGGGGCACGATCAGAAGTCACTCAGCTGTCCCCATCACAAGCTGGCATTGCTAATGACCTGCAGGATGGATTGCTAATGACCTGCAGGATGCTAATGACCGCGGGATGGAGAGCACTCTCCTGGTGCTCTGGCACTGACCACGAACCTCAGTTTTATTCTAATACTTGGTTTCTAGCACAGATGTTTGTGGCAAAAGGCTTCCAGCAGTAGGGTGCAGCCTGTGGTGCTGCCTGGGGAGTGCCCATGTGGTTGCACCAGACCCAAGGCAGAACTGTGCTGTGCTCAGGGATGGCCTGAGCTGGGCCAGTGTCTGCATCTATCTTTGCATTGAACAGCTCTTCCTGGTCTTTTGTTCCAGGAATTCTCCTTATCATTAGTGATTTTTATGTAGTTCTAGCATATCCCTTCTGTACTAAGCTGAAGAATTCTTGTTCACTTAATCTTTTCTTGTGCAGAAATAGTGCCCTCTGCTTAAGGTGGAGTGAGCAGGACTTCGAGTAATATTCAAGATGTTGACACATTGCAGACTTCTCTAGTAGATTTTCTTTTTTTCATTGATTTTTTAACAGAGATGCCCAACAGTCTGGTTGTCTTTTGCTTTGGGTGATTCAACAGCGCTTCCCATAAAACTCCCTGCAATGGCTCCAGGATCTTTCCTGTTCATTAACAGCCAGCCGATAACTCATCCCTGTGTCAGATAGCTAGCTATATTTTATAACATTTCCCTTTTTTAACATCTTCTATCAGTGCATCACTCAGTATCACATGAGCCCTTTGCAGCCAGTTTTAGTATTTACCAACTTGAATATTTATGTATTACTGAAAAACTCATCCACTTCACTATTCCTCTCATTTTCCATGTCCTTTGTGAATGTTTGGACAACACAGTTTACTTCTGTGACTGTCCTGGGAAGTTGACTCCATTGTAAAGGCTGACTTGCGTTTTGCTCTCCTTAGTCCTGGTGATGACCCTGGATAGTACGGCAGGATGCTCTGACATTGTCCATAGCCTTGACCTTGTAGGAGAGCAGAAGAGGAAATACCAGACTATTGTGTGAACTGAGCTACCTTTATTCCCACACTTGCTGACTGCTTCGAGGGGTCCTGTGGTTCTGTGAAGCATCACTCTCCTTTTCCAAAGCACTGTTCGTTCTTTCCTCTGTTCATCACACTGGGTTTTCCCCAGTTTTTAAGTCAGGGTTATTGATCTGCCATTCCCTGCCTCGCTCTCAACTTCACATTCAGCGTGGTGTTTGCTACCTGCAATTTTTCTGGTGGTGGTTTCAATTTAGTAGTGAGTTATATGTTGGTCTTAACAGTTCACCAGTTTAGTCCATGGTTTTTCTGGAGCCTTTTGGTAAACACTCTCTTGTCCTGTTCTCTTCCTCTCTTTTTCATGCTTAATTTTACTGTTTGCTCATAAAAATTTTACTGCCACTTCAAACCAAATCAATCCTTTTGACTCATCCCCCATGAAGAAAGGGTGTGAAATACTCTGGGTTCTCTTACAGAGAGAGCTGAGGGGCTGTCAGGGGCTTTGCTTTTCAGCCTTTGTCCCTTAAGGCTTTTGGGAATAGGAATGTTTAACTGGTTCTGGGGGGGAGGGGAAGAGGCAGCAGATAATCTCTTTTCCATGGGCATAGTCGATTCAGTGAGAATTAATATGTTTAAACTGAAGCAAACCCCATTCAGATGAGGCGTTGGGAAATACTTCCTGGTGTGAGGAGAAGGCAGCCCTGCCACGGGTGAGCAGGCTCCCTTTTGGAGGTCTCAGAAACAGGTTGAGCGAGTGTCTCTGAGGAATGTGTTGGGTCTGGCTGATCCTGCCTTCGGGCTTGGTGGCCTCTCAGGGTCATCGTTGTTTTTCTACTGTTTTATAAATGAAGCCCCCAAGTGAGAATCCAGCACCTCTCTCTGCCTGGCGTTCCCTGGGACCTTCCCACATCCTGTGTAGCACCAAATGGGAGGAGACGTGCTAGCAAGGGAGGAAAGAGGTAGTCTGGAACAGGGACAAGTGGAGCATGTCACTTGGGTGGACGAGGTGTGTCCCTTGCGCAAAGAAGAATCCTCCTGAGCTGCCCCTGGCCATGTGGTCCAGGGTGCTGAGGAAGGCACCTGCACTCATCCTCCAGAGGTGATTAGTGTCTGATGAGGGACTGGTCACAGGATGACAAGGGGGCCACTGGTCTGGCTGAGGCCCTTGGGCAGCTGCCTACATGGGAAGGGTTTCTGCTGGCAGGGATCTGCATGGCTGTTTCCCCCGGCCTCCTGCCCTGCCCTTGATGGGTGCAGTTGTGCCCCGGCAGGAATGCCTGAGGCAGAGGACTCTTGCTTGGTCAGGGAGGGTGGGTGTCCCAGAGGGATGAGGAGAATACTGTGATGCCCAGTCTTAATAGATAAAGAAAGGGAAGGCTTTGGTGCATCCATCAGCAAGTCTTCTCCAGATTTACCAACTGGAACAGCTGCCAGCATTTTATATGTGCTCCAACGCTCATTTGGGGCTGCAGCAGCTTAGCTTGTTGCTTTTATCCCCAGTGTTTATCATTAATGCTGTGCTCAGGCCCTGCAATCCTCGTCACAGAGGGGTTGTTCCATGCTCAGCACACAGGACTGTCACAGCACCCCAAGACATTCCCCCCCAGGTTGGACACAGCTCCAAGCAGCACGGATGGCCTGGGCTCCTCAGGGAGCAGCCCAGCGAAGGCTGGGTAACGCCGGCAGGAGGGTTATGTCTGCAGTATTGGATGGATCACGAGACACGCTCTTTGCGTTTCCTGTTTTGTGTTTTTCTGCCATTATTAAAATGATACATTAACCAAAAGCCAGAGAACTCCCAGTCGAGCAAACAGAGCATAAAAGCAACGACATTGCTTGGTAAAGCCAGTGGGATCATGGGCACTCCAGTGCTGTGTTGGTCTTGGTGGGGCAGTCCCTGCTGTTACTTGTGTGAAGCGCGGGGTTATTTGGGAGCCTTCTCTTAGTGCTGCCAGGGCATAATAGGTTGAATTGCTTCCCTGGAAACCTGAATTTCTAGAGTTATGGTGCTTGGCTTGATATGATCGCACCCTCTCCAGCGTCTTTAAGTCTGAAGTGTAAGCTCTATAGCACTATAAGATTTTTCTTCAAATATCAGTATGGATTAGAGAGGGAGTCCCCAAGAGGAAGGTGGATGGGGGACTGCCAGTCAAAGGCATGCAGCAGTTCATTGATGCTGAGCTACTCTGTGCAGTATTTAAAGTGTAGCAGGTTATGTCTTAGCTCGTGCTCGTGGTGCCATCTCTTACACATAGGTCTTCAGGCTCCTGAGGTAAAGCGAGAGTCTGGGCTTTTTCTTTATTCCCTTGTGACTGTAGGTGTTACCCGCCTCAAAACCTGGGCAATTTGCAAATGTCTGTGGTTGTGGGTATGTTGGGGTCATTTAATCCTCACGATTTTAACTCACTTTTAAGAGCTCTTGCTTTGCAGCCCAGGCCTTAGTGCTACAAAAATCACAGAATCACAGAACAGTTTGGGTTGGAAGGGACCTTCAAAGCTCGTCTGGTCCAACCCCCCTGCAATGAGCAAAATGTAGCGCTGTGATTTTGCAGTGCCTCCTGATCTCCCCAGTGCCAGGCTGCTTGCGCCTTTGGAACTGGTGCCAGCTTATGGCACAGCACAGGCTGCACAAACCCAACTGGTGTCTGCCAGCAGCATGACTGTGCCCTGCATCATTTGATGGGTGCAACCATGCACTCGAAGGGTTTGCAGCGCCAGATACCTCGGCACTGTGGGTCACTGCAGGCAGCAGCTGGTGTGGGGCTGCTTGGGACTGGGTAATGGAGCTGTGGTCTCTGCAGGGCCCTCCACTGAGCCCTGGCCAGGCTGCAGGGGCACCTTGACCAGACAGGGACAGAGAGGGGGCCTGGAGGGGCAGGACCCGGCTGAGAACCCCACTGTGGCTGCAGCCCTAGGGCTTTGCTGGGGATGTTGGGGTGAAGACAGTCATCCCACATCCCTGGGGCAGTGGCTCTGGGCTGGTAGGGGGATGCAGGGCAGGATGCTCCAACCTGTACAGGAGCAGCTCTGGCACGCAGCCTCAGTTAACTTTAGCATCATCCACCCTGGCCTCTCTGACTGCAGCAGCTCCAACAGGCAGAGCTCTCTCTCTGTGTGCCCAGTGAGGACACTTTGCATCTCTGAGTGAGCAGAGGTGCTGCTCGTCTGCTTCGGCTTTTGAAGGCTTCCATATAGATGGCTGCATCTGAGTGAATCGCCTATGCTCCTTCACTGTTAGCAGCAAGAAATAGGCATGGTGCATCTCCTCCTGAAGGACGTGACTAAAAACAGCCTGGATGAGTCGTCCCCCTTGAAGGACTTGTTCTTGCGACCCACTCAGACATTAAAAGGTGACATCGGCATGTCTGCAGTTAGGTGAAATAAGCCCTGTTTTCCCTCTCCCCCACAGCTGGATTTCTGCAGTAAGCAGCTGGCAGAGGGGAGAAAACATCATCTGTCTCTTTCTGAGCCTGCCCCATTGCCCAGCTCCTGCCAGCCCTGTGCCTCTGTGTGCCCTGGCTCCATGCTGGGGAGCAGCCTCAGCAACCTGAGCAAGGGCCCAATGCTGCCTCACAGCCCCTGGGGCAACAGCGCTGAGTGTGGATGGAAGGCGAGAAGTGTCCTTGGGCTGCTCTGGCCGTCCCTTCCGCTGGTTTTGAATCTGCCAGGACAATAGCCTTTTTTGCATAGCACCAGATTGCTGTTGCAGGATTACGTGCAGGGTGGGCAAGCCTTCTGGGCATGCTTCTGGATGAACACCAGACACAAAGCCTGCCTTAATCCTCCTGATTCATGATGTTGAGCTTTCTTGCTTGTTTCCCACACTTCTGTGCATCAATGCAGTAACAACAGCTGTCCAGAAGCCTCAGTATTTAGAGGCTTTTCTGTGTCATAACCTGTGTGCTCCATACACTACAACATAGTCACAGAGCAGGAAGCCAGGTAGCTGTGTTAAGAAGAGCTGGGGGGGCCTCATACAAGGTGATGGGACCCCCAGGAGGGAGGCAACAGCTGATACACAGTTTGCTTCAACATCCTGCCATGCAGCACCATCCAACACCACCATCCTTCCACTGCTGGACTGAGGAATCAGAGACAGTTGCTCACTTTTCCAGAGAGGGACCAGAGCAGTGCTCCGTGTACGTCGTAATGAGGGTGAATGCACAGGAATGAGGTGCAGCCAAGGGCAGTGGTGCTGCCCCTCTGAGCTCTGCCCCACGTTGGGACAGGCTCACCTCCAGGGTGCCTCCCCAACTGCCTGCCTCCAACAGGAGTGAGCCCCGCGGCTCGTGTCCCAGTGACATGCTGGGGCACCGTATCCCTTTCTGCAGGGTGCTCTGCAGGGTGGGTGCCCAGACCTAGTGCCTTGACCCCGTCTTGTCTCAGCTTCCCAGCAGTTGGGCTCAAGTTGATTAGCATTTCTCCAGGACTCACTGGGGATTTGGTCACTGGAATCTTTTCCTCTCCCTTCTCATTCCTGGTACATCTCTACCTGCTTTGAGTTTTTTCACTCCTTCCTTTGGCTTATCTGCAAATTTACCTTCAAGTTGTTGAGTTTGGTGGCTGAGAAACAAGAACTGCTGAAGCTTTGAGGGCAACAGAAGTTTGCTTTTGTTGTGGTCCCTTTGCCTAGCCCAGGCCCTGGCAGGGAGCATGCTGGCTGCCAGCAGAGCCTGGTGGTCCAAGTATGCTGGCAGTCCTTGCAGCAGCAAGACCTGTGCTGTCCGGATGCTCCATCCCAGAAGTCAAGGACTGTGCTCTCGTGGGCTGCTCTAGCTCTGAATATCTGTGACTGGGGCAAAGCCAGACCCAAGTGCAGCCCAGGATAGAAACTGCACCTTTCTCTGGGACATGGAAGTTGGAACTAGATGATCTTTAAGATCCCTTCCAATCCAAACCATTCTAGGATTCTATGACATTGTCTTGGTGGACCAAAACTTGGACAGTGACTTGTTTTTCTGTGACATTCAAAGCCTCACTGACTCTTAGACAGGGCCATGGGATGCAGCAGCGGTGGTGATGCCCACTGCAGGGGTGTCCTGCTCCCTCTGGGCAGGTAGCTGTGGTACAGTGAGTGGTGGGCTTGAGCCACCCTTTGCAGTGCTACGCCCTAAGGTCTGAGTGTCCCTTTGCTTGTGTCCCTCAGTCCCACCCGCTGTCCCTGTGCAACACCAGCGAGGATGAACACACCGAATCGGGGTTCATCACCATTGTCAAGCTTGAACAGCCGGATCGGGATCCCAACCCCTGCCTGTCACTGGCAAACAAGGTAGGTACAAATGTGGGAACGGAAACCCGTGGTGCAGGAAAGAGTAAGAGCAGGAGGGTAGGAAAGAGCTGTTGGAAGGTGGAGAAAAGGACAAGGACAGAGATCCTTGGCAGGGTGTCCTTTGGGAGAGATGCTGTGGCAGCCATCACCAATACCCATCCCTCCTTATCTTTTGGACTGCCTGGCTTTGTAAAAGCTGTGGAGTTTTCCTTAACCTGACTGCTCTGGGATGCTCAGACCTGACCCCAGCATCCCAGCTGCCTGGCAGCCTTGTGCCCCTCCTGTTTTGCAGCCTCCCATTGCTTGCTTGCCTGTTGGAGGGATTTGTGTTTCTTGGTGTCCTCTGACCTGTGGGAAAACCTGGTCACAGAAGACACCTTCTGTAGTTCTGTCTTCAAAAATAGTACTGTGATACTTCACTGGGTGAGGCATGTAAAGAATCAGCACTGAGCAACCCGGACAAAACCAAACCAGATGAACTAGTGGTGGGATGTGACTTGTTAACAGCATGGGCCACCATCCGCCCTGCAAAGGGATGGGAGATCTCAGAGGTTTTCAGATCAGGTCTCCTGTGAAAGAGGTACCTCAGTGACACAGCAATCACTGTGTCAAAAGCTGAGGTCACTGATGCAATTCTCTGGTAATAAGGAAGTCAGGTAGGAACGAGGGTCATTTTTTAAGCCTTAAAATCTTTGTGTCTGTGATAAAGTTGTGTGGATAAGGCTAGCATTAGCTTTTACTTGTTATTGTCTCTATACTGAATGTTGTGTTATTTTCCACCAGCACTGTACAAACATGAAAAAAAACCCAACTTGCTTAGCTCTTCTTGGCTTTATCTGGGTGCATTCAGGTGATGCCGCCTCTGGTGTCTGCCTTCTGCTGGTAGTGATGTGCTGAGGGTGGGGACAGGGTCCTTTTCCATCCTCCCTGCAGCAGGGCTGAAGAGGGCAGGTGAAACTCGTTCCATGCAGTTGTTCCTGCACAGCAGTTTGGGTTTTTTTAGTTGGTTTCTTTTTTTTTTATGCAGAGGTTGTGGCTACAAAAGCAATTGAAGGGATGTGATGCTGCAATGGGTTGGCCACCTCAGGGCTGCTTCCCCCCAGCTGCATGGCAGACAGCAGTGTCTATCCCTTTCTGGACCGGGGTAGAAGCCCAAGTTTGGCTTGCTGCTGCACTGGAACTGATGCCAGCTGTCAGCACGAGTGTGCTGGAGTTCGGGAACTGCTGCCAGTTACCCAGACCTGGAAATCAGCCTGTTCTCACCATGGGTGTAAGCGCATGAGGATGAGGAGGATGAAGCGTGAACCCAGGGGCTTCCATTGCATCTTGTGACAGGCATGAGAGCAAGGCCTCCTTTGGGAGCACAGCTGGGTACTCCAGCTGTCCCAGGTCCATCCAGATGTGGCCGTCACATTACAGTGGTCTCATCTCGCAGGGGAGGGTGCTGGGGTTGGCAGCAGCAACAGCCGGTTTGGTCAGTGCAAGTGTTGTGGAGGGTCTTGAACAGAAGGAAGGAGCAGCATCCAGTACTCATCTTCCACTTGAGAACCTTAAAGGTTAGAAGCTGTTTTGCTAGTTTTGTCCTTTATCTTTGAGTTGCTGATCGTAGTGCAAGAAGTACCAGCACGTTACTGAGTGCAGGGATCAGAGATTCACAGAATCCCAGACTGGTTTGGGTTGAAAGGGACCTCAAAGCTCATCCAGCTCCAACCCACTGCCATGGGCAGGGACACCTTCCACTAGAGCAGGATGCTCCAAGCCCCGTCAAACCTGGCCCTGAGCGCTGGCATGGATGGGGCAGCCACAGCTTCTCTGGGCAACCTGCGCTAGGGTTAGCTGAGAACGGTCAGCACAGGGAGGACAAGTCATGGTGCATTGCTGCACTGTGGCCATCATCACTAGCCTTGATCCCTTTTCCAGGACCATGAACGAGCCCAAAGCAAACAAACCCCTCAGTTCATTGCTATGGTAGAGTGACAGTTCACTGGCCTTTAGTCATCATTGCTTTATTACCAGAGCCAAATCCAGCAATGGATTTTGAGGTCCAGGTAGGCATGGCATCAGATGCCATCGTGCCTGCAGTTACTACATCCTACTCCAAGACCTCACCCAAGGAGGCTCACAGCTCTTCTCCCTGCCAATGGTCACATTCTGGTCTAGTGGAAGGTGTCCCTGACTATGGCAGGGGTATTGGAGCTGAATGATCTTTAGGCCTCCTTCCAATCCAAACCATTCTATGGTTCTTTGAAATAGGACTAGGTTAGCCATGAAATACAGGCAGATGCTTCTTAAGCTGGCCACATCCCTGGGCCCTGCCTTGTACCTTGGTTCCTCCATCCCCCTGCAGTTGCTGCCTGGCTGCTTCCCCATCCCGCTGAAGCCAAGCTCCTTTCCTCCAACATCATACAGATCTCTTCCTCAGAATCCCTGGGCAACACTTCTCCTCAGGAACAGGGATAAAGCTGTAGGATATGGCTGGTGCTTGCTGGAGCCTTGTTTTCCTGACATGTTTTTGCAGCAGAGCTTTGCATATTGAATTGCAGTGCTGTATCAATGATGATAAAAATAGCCATGTGAAAAGTGCTATCATAACCTCTGCTTTAGCTGTCACCCAGCCAAGCAGTGCTGGGTCCAGCCCAGCAGGAGAACTCCACCTGATCACACTTCAAAGTGATTTAGTTTTCTTTTGGATGTGTAGTTTGTAATTTTGGGGGTGTGTTAATTTTTCCCCTGAGCAAACCATTGGTTGCCAGTCTGATTGACAGGCTACTGGAACCTCCTCTGTCACCTTCCAGGTATATGTTTGTACCAAAAGTGTTTCAGTCCTCAAAAAGGGAGGGCAGCTCTGCCATGTGGCTAGAGAGAGCTGATGAGAGGCAGCAAGCACTCAGGAAACTGTTGCATTAAGTAGGCTATGGATAGCTTGAACAAAAGCTGTGTCCTTTGCAGCAGGAGTCAGAAGGATGTTGGGAAGAGTCAGTTGTCCATTCGCAGTTGTTCTTTTTCCTGTTGTTGGTGTCTTTAGCAGGATAAAATCTTTGTAGAGCTGTTCACTGTTCATCAAAGCTTGACTGGCTCCAATGGGTATAAGTCACTACCTGAAAGTCCTGTTTCTTCTTCAGTGCTCGCAAGCACTGAGGCTTCTTTGATCCCTGGCAGGACCCCGGTCTCTGGTCCCTGCCCCCAGCCTGTGGTCCCACTTCTCCAGCTTCCCCGTGTAGTATACCCAAGAGTGTCAAATCTATTCAGTGACTCAGAGCCTTCAGCCTGTCCTCCGTGCTCTTCCTGACCATCTGCAGCTCCATGCACATCCCCATCCCTGTCCCCACGCTGAGGCACCCATCTTCTCCCTGACGAGGTGTGTGGAGGTGACCAGCACCTGCGAGTGAGGGATGGAGCTGAACCCACTCCACCGCTGCTGGGAATGCCCCTTCCCTCCGCTCCGCTGGCACCCTGTGTTTGATACCGCAGCTGGGAAGTGGCGGCACTGACCTCTGGCCCCAAGCTGGGGTTTGGCAATGCCGAGGGTGAGCTGCGGCAGCGGCTCCGGCAGCTCCTGTTTGCACAGGCGCTCGGGGACGCGCAGATCAAAGGGCTCCGCATGAGTAAGAGTGGCCCAGCCCTGCGTTCTGTTCACGTTCCCATCTCCGGAGGCTGTCTTTGCCTGCCTGCAGGGCTCAAAGGGCTTGCTGGGAGGACGTGGGTGACCCCACAAGGTCCTCCAGGCACTGTGCTTTGACCTCACTGGGGTGGCATGTGTATTCATTTGGGTGGGTCTCAACACTGTTCTCAGAACACAGCAGCCGGTGGGCTCTGAAAAGCCACTCCGGTCCTAAACCTAGACCAGACCTACAGCCCAGGCATTGCCTGAGCTTCTCACTGGTACTTGTGGGGGACAGGGACTGGGGAGAACAATATGTGTGGGAGTCAAGCCCATAGACAGCCCATGGTCGATGCAGCTACGATGAGAAGTGGGGACCTGAAGAGGTTTTTGCTGTCCTGGGATGTGAGGGATGCGCAGGGGTCAGCAGGGCTAATGGGGCTGCAGATCCCTCCCCAGCAAATCCAACTCTGAAGCAACGGGGCACAGACAGCTGGGGAATTTGGTGTGCACTCCAAGCCCACCAAGTAATTTGCCTCCACAACTACAGGCGGAAACTGTCCATGAACTTCAGGGCTGTAGCAGGAGCAGGCACTGCAGCTCAACACAAGTACAGAAACCAGGGTGTAAAGTGTTTCCTCAATCTAAGCAGCAGGTGCTTCTTTCCCCTGTGAAGAGATGGGGAGGCAGATACATATCCAAATGGTAGATGTTAATGCAGAGGTACAAATGTCCACTGAAGCTTCTGTTCTTTTGGACAGGCAAAGCTGGCGGGGGAGCGTGGAGCTCGTGCGATCCTTTTTGACATTACCGATGATGAAAGTGCTGCTGATCAGGTACAAACCCCACAGATAATAACAGCTAAACCATGGTGCTTCTGTCACATCCCAAAATGTGCCTGGGTCAGGACCTACCAGCCACTGACATGCAGTGAGAGGTTCCAGGAGGACACTGCAGGCTGTTTTGGATGTTAGCTGTAAGAGCTCATCCATGCACACAGACAGGGATTTACTCTTTCGCTCACTCCATGGCACATCCAGGTGTGCCCACAGCACATGCCAGCAGCTTGTGAACAGCATCTTGCTGCTCTTGAAGGACAATTGAGCTTTTCTGCCAGGAGCTGGATGCTTCCTCTTGATAAGCCACAGATTACCCTATCCCAGCTAGTACAGACAGCCCTGGTGTGCCTTAGGGGAAAGGTGATTTCTCGAGTGTTCAAGCCAAAGTCACGGCCACCCTGCTATGCTGGTGGTGATGCTCCTGATGCAAGTTTAACATTGGTTTAAAGACCTCCAGAGGTCTCTTCCACCAACACTGCTGTCATCTGTGGAAAGGAATATGTTCCCCCTTGAAATAATCAAGGGATAATGAAAAGCGTCCAGCACTAGATAAGAGGACAGGTAGGGGAGCTGATGCTTGAGCTTATCCAACCTCTGGGCTGACTCCTGCTCACTGGATTCATCTGTTGTCATTCTTTTGTACACTTAGAACTAAAATCTGATGCCAGATAAATACAGCAGTGAGTGCAGGTGAGGGGATGCTGAGATTGCTCAGTAAGGGTATGGGAAGTGCCTGGTGTCAGATGGACACCCTGACTCAGGTCAGTGTGGAGCAGAGGGCAGACTTGGGCACTTGCTGAGCCAGCCCATGCTAGGCTGTCTGGACCATGGTGGAAAGCTGCTGGTATGATCAGAAACACACTGCACAGTGACCAGTTGTGCACATAGAAGGCACCATTGGAGGTTGTTAAGAAAGCCTTGCTGAAGAGCTCCTGGAAGAGGAAGAGCTTCCATCTGGTTTCACCAAAGAGGAGCAAGGCAAGTTGCGGGGGTCAGTCGATCTCTAAAGTGTGTGCAAGAAGCATTGGGAGGAACCAGACATGCCTTGGGAGCCGGGATAGTCCTTGTTTCGGGCTGTTCTGGACCATCTCTCACTGTGTGTGTTTCTTTACAGCTGAGAAAGCCCAGAGGTCTGAGTCAACCTGTGGTTCTGATCAGAGGTCACGATGCTGAGCTTCTCATGGGTGTCGTTAACAAGAACAGAGAGGCCCATGTGAAGATAGAGGTCAAGGAGCCACCATCTTGGGTGAGAAACACACCATTCCCAGTGCCTTCTGTATCCTCCCTCCCAAGCTGCTGTGCCATGGAATAGGACTTCCCCAGAGATGCTGAGCTTTCCTCCCCAGGGACAGAGATCACAGCCTTTTGCAGTAGCTGCCTGTCTGCAGCATTCAGATGGCGTGCTGCAAATAAAGGCTCAGAAGTGCTTTCAGCTTCTTTACTTCCCTCTCTTTAATTGTCATGAGTGAGGTGAGGGGATTCTCTGTCTCTTCAGGTGAGACCAAGCCTTGATTTTTTCATCTTGTGCTACCTTTAGACCATGACCTCTAGGGAGCTGCGATGCTGCAAGACAGAGAAATTCCATTCCTGCTGGAATGCACAGAAAAGACTGAAACCTTTTTCTTTTACCTGTAAAGAGCACATGAGGCAGAGCTTGGCCAAGGATCATGTATTCAAAGGCTGATTGTCAGGAGGAGATTGAGATTCCTTTGCCTAGCTTCTGACTCCCACCCCTGCCGCACACGAGTAATTTCTTCCCTGTTCTATCCCACAGCCAGACTACGACGTGTGGATCCTCCTCACGGTGGTCAGCACCGTGGTCGTCATCATCTTAATTTTTGTGGTGCGCACAAAGTGCCAACTGAACAGGACCCAGGTAGGGACCTCATGGAGCAGCTGTGTCTGAGCAAATGGAAATACAGGAAAGGCAAGAATGAGCACAGTCTGGGAGGGGAAATATACCTCTGTGTGAACTGAAGATGAGGCCACATGAAGCAGGAGCAGCCCAGGATGAGCAGAGTGAACCTGAGATGGGCTGGCAGCATTCCTTGTGCGGTGGCCTTGCTTTCCTCCTGCTGCCCCACCAGCACTGCAGCCTGCAGTGCCAGCACCTTTCAGAGCTTGGCCCAACACCCAAAGCTGCAGAGCTGGCCCACAAGCTCTTGATTTTAACAGTATTGTCTGTACAGGTAGAGAGCAGAAGATTTAGTATTTTTAATAGAAACCAACAAATTAAATAATTGCCTTTTCAGAGTCAGATGTATTTCCAGATTTGGCAATACCCCATTGGTCCTATAGAAGGACAAGTCTTTGGGCCTCAAAAATTCAGCACTGCTGATTTTGACTGTCCGTGGCCAGATGTCTCGTGCTGGTGACAAAGCCTACTCTGGCAAAGTCAGGTTAGACAAAAAGTCACCTCTGGAAAAACGAGTATCACCCCCAAATTCCTGATGATGCCGTTTTGCAAACGGAAGGGCAGTGGGAAGCAGGGCAATGTGGGGCTGAGCCTCTCCTTCACGCCTCCTCTCTCCGGCGCAGGACTCCCTGCAGCAGCAGACCATGCAGGCCATCGGGCAGCTGGCCACGCGCAAGTTCCAGGCGAGGTGCCGGCCAGCGGCGCGGTGGGACTCGGCCAGTACCTGCAGCTCAGCCCCGGTCTGTGCCATCTGCCTGGAGGAGTTCAGCGAGGGCCAGGTAGGCTGCAGGCATGGGGGAGCTGCGGTGGGGGCTGAGCAGTGTGGCAGGGGCAGGAGGCACTTGGAATGTTTCCTTCAGCAGCTCCTGGGGGCTGGGACAGGATGGCCATCAAAGGAATTCTGCCTGCACCTTGGCCAAAACAGCCCTGCCCCTGCTGAACTCACTTGCCTGCAGACTCATGTTCCATGAAGACAGTTCTCCAGCTGTTGCTGTAGGGTAAAATGAGGTGCTGAGGCACTGGCACAGGATGCCCAGAGAAGCTGTGGCTGCCCCATCCCTGGCAGTGTTCAAGGCCAGGTTGGACACAGAGGCTTGGAGCAACCTGCTCTAGTGGAAGGTGTTGGACCTGGATGAGATTTAAGGTCCCTTCCAACCCAAACCAGTTTGGGATTCTATGATTCTATGAAAATGCCCATAGTACATCCATATTGCAACAATGGGGCAGCACCCCCTGCTATTCCCAAGGGCAGCCGCCTCTCTGGACATTCACACCCCAGGGCTGGATGCAGTGAGCAGAACCAGAGCTGCCATCTTTCTGTCCTACAGAGCTCACTTCTATCAGGATGGACCCATCCAGCCCTTGGGACATGGTTCTCCTTGCTCACACTCCTCTTCTTCTTTCCACCTCTCTAGGAGCTGCGGATCATCTCATGCTCCCACGAGTTTCACCGGGAGTGCGTTGACCCCTGGCTGCAGCAGCACCACACATGTCCACTTTGCATGTTCAATATCCTTGGTAGGGCTCAGACACAGCAGGGTTGTGCCCAGAGGGTCCATGTACCCTTGGGTGATGCACACGGTGCATCAGCAGGAGCACGTGTGGGTGTACAGGGTGGTGGATGCATGGAGAGGGGTCCCCGTGCATGTGAACACCGGCAGTGTACATGGCTTGGGCTGGGACCTGCACTGAGAGGAGGAGGTTTCAGTCCTGGGACCTGTGGGAAAGGGAGGTGGGATCTGAGGGTCAGGGCAGCAGGGTGGGTGCTGTGTGTGCAGGACCATCAAGACAGTTTGGTGGTGGCAGTGAGGGGTTGCAGGGCATGGGTGGGATGTGGGGGTGCAGTGAAGGCTCGCCAATGCCGGGGCTACTGCAGCTGGGCTGTGGGACTTCTGCTGGATGCTCCCTTCTCTCTCCACAGCCAGAGACTCGGTGGACCAGGCCATGGCTGCTGGCTCCAGGATGGCCCCACGGGACATGGAACCCGGACGGCGACTCCACCTCTTCCGCCAGCACCCAGGACATGCCCTCTACCACCTCCCACACGCCTATCCTCAGAGGAACCTCAGGAACTTTCCCCCGGAGCAAGCCCATGGCAACCCCTTCTTTCACTCTCTGGAGCTCTCCCAGTTGGATTTTGGCACCATCCACTACATGCCCTACAGGCCAGCCACCTCCCTGCTTGCCTGTGGCCACCCGTCTCCCCTGGCCCCGGGCTTGCTGGGCCAGCAGCATCCCAACCCCTCGGCATGCGGGCAGACGCTGCCACCCCACAGGACTTGTTCTCTCCAGCCCCAGCACCCCTGCCTGGGGCTCAAGGCTGCCCTGGTGCAGAAGCAGCATCGGGCACCTGCCCTGCGCCGGGGGGTTGGCCACGGGCACCAGCACAACAGCAGTGGCTCTGGAGAGAGCTATCTCACGGAGCACAGTGGGTACCTGGCAGATGGACCAGGCAGCGACTCCAGCTCGGGGCCTTGCCACGGTTCCTCCAGTGACTCCGTGTTGAACTGCACAGATGTCAGTCTGCAGGGCATCCACGGCAGCTGCTCCACTTTCCGCAGCTCCCTCAGCAGCGATTACGACCCCTTTGTGTACTGCAGCTCAGAGGGACCTGCCACGGACAATGGCCAGGAGCAGCCGCGGCCACCAAGGGACACACGGCCAAGGTCCTTGGACTTGATGGTGCCTGGGGGTGCTGGTCCAGCCAAGCCCCAGGTGCTCAGCCACGTCCACTACCACCACCACCAGCACCACCACTACAGAAGAGATGCGGAGTGTCCCCCGGGGTGGGCAGGGCAAGGGCCTGGGCAGCGCAAATCCCGGTACTCAGGGGCCAAGGTTGGCTTCCACAGTGCTCGGACACAAAAGAGGACTGAGAAAAGCCATCACTGTCAGCAGCCTCCAGAAAGCAGCACTGAGCTGCAGGAAGCAGCTCTGACGGGACAGCCAGCCTGTTCCCAGCAAGGCCAGGAGCCCCCTCATATCCCTTCTGCTTCTCCAAGCAGGTTGGACTTCAATAAAGATGCCAACAGACAGTTGGGAGCATCTGGGACATCCCCTGTCCCACTGCCCCCAAAACACAGCTCACAGAGCCGTCACCACCGAAGGAAAAGAAAGTGTCTCCTGGAGCCCAGCTCCGCTCTTCTGCCCGAGGACTCAGCCTTGCCCAAAGCTTGCGATGCTCATGTTCCTCATGGACATCCTACTGGCTACCACTGCTCACCCGAAGCCCAGCCCCTGATCCCCCCAAGCGCTCCCCTGTCCTGCAGCTCAGGCTCTCGGCCTCTCTGGAAGTGTTTAGTGCCGCAGTCTGGCTCAGAGCTGAAAAAGCAGGAGGAGGGATTATCAGGATGGGAGGGAAACCACACGGTTCCTGCTGATTTCTCAGGGACAGGCACCCCCAGACACAGTCTGAGTCTTCAACTTCACTGCCCGTCTCAGCAGGGTAGTCAGGGTAAGTCTGCTGTTGGCCTCTTCTTGCAGCAAGCAAGTGAACGAGGGTGGTTTGCTGAAGGTACTCTGGCTGCCAGTAAACCTGGTACCTTCACGTTGGGCTTTCCTACAGGACTGCTGACAACAAAAGCGTTTCAGAGGTCACCTGTCTGAAAATGATGGCCTGAATGATTAGCAAGGCTGTTAATGAGGGCACCAAACCCTGCAGTCTCATCCTAAAATAATACACATGAGGAATAAGGTGGCTATTTTGAACTAAGCATCTCTAGCAGCTGGAATATCTCCCAAATGAAGGGATGGGAGCACGTTTCTCAGTGTCCTTACATCAGTCTGGATGTCTCACTGGCAGAGTCAAGGCTTATTGGGCTCTAGTTGTTTTAGCCAACCCTTGCTAACTGAATCAATAAGGAAGTGTGCATTGCCAGTGGTAGTAGGAAAACAGACTAAATGAGTTTATGGATTTGCACATGCCTCACCTCTCACCTGCCTCTGTTGTGTGGGAGTTGCTTTTTAGCATCGTTTGGAAATCGGACATAATTAAAGTTTGGCCCTTTGCCTAACTGCTGCACATCTCTGAGAGGGGAAATGCATTTGAGACCAGGCTCTTTGAAAGAGCCTGAGTTTAGCTCCCAGGTCTTGCTCTCTCATGCTCCTCTAAACACAGCAACCTTCGAGTCAGCATGGGCAGATACTGGCTGCAAGTGGAGCCTGGCTCCCTTCCTCACCCTGCCACTGACTCATTGTAGCTCCTCGGGCAAATCGTTTTGATTTAGGTACCAAAGACAGATCAAGCTGCCTAATTTCTGTTAAAATGCTGGTCTTAAACTCATGACTCACTGTGCCCATTGTGCCACGCAAGTAATAACTTCCTCCCCATGCTTGTCTATCCAGCCCTCCACCACACCCAGGCTCCTGGTGCTGGAGCACCTGTGAGAAGGCAGCAGAGAAGGGGGAGAGGCTGGATGGAGCCCGGTGCTGGCTGCCTGCAGCACTCTGCGCTCCCAGACTCCCAGGAGCAGAGGTTTTTTCCCAGGCACAGAAGTGCCTAACACTGCAGATGAGTTCTTCAAAGAGCCTGGAGGGATGCTGCCATTTGGAGAGATAAGGAGGCAGCAGTGTAGAGGTATCTCCCTGGTTTGCAGGTAGCTCTGAGTACTGATGTCCCCTGAGTTGCAGACAGTGGGCAGCGATATTGCCAGGACACAGCCCTCCCAGGGTCACAGCAAGGGACCTCCACATGGAGAGAGCCTGCTGGCATGAGGGGCAGGCTGCTCAGGAGTTGCTTTGAGCTCCCATTTCAAAATGAAACTGGGAGGACTCCCCAGGCCACCAGAGCTGGAGTCAGTGCACCTCACACAGGTTACTGGGTGCTGCAGTGTCCAAGGCATGGCAAAGGTCCATGGTGTGATGCCTCCACCTCTTTGTAGAGAGCCCCAGTGGCCCAGATGTCCCCACCTCGGGATGGCATGGTAGGGGAAAGCTCTCTTGACATCCAGCCAGAGCCAGTGCCAGTGTGCAAGCACACACAGCCTTCATTCCCTCTTACCTCCCTTTTCCAGGAGCTAGAAGGACCAGTGTGTTGGAAAGCGTGTTGCGATTCTGAGTCTATTTGATTGCAGTAGCTTCTGTGAATGCTTTCAGGACCAGCCAGAGAGTCAGAATCTCCTTGTAAGATTGAGAAAATATATAGAAAGGAAGGATTTAACTTTATTAGGAACTGAGGACAGTTGAAGAGAGCACGAGCAGAGCTTATGCAGAAAAGCCATCAAGCTGAAAACACTTTGGTTGACATAACACAACCTCAGAGTTACTGGATGTAAATCAATAGAGAACAAGCTAAAAGAGCAAAAAACAGTCTCGATAGACAGTCCCATGTAAGCAGGACACAAAAAATAGATAAGGAGACCAAGAAGAAATGCATAAATATATGCCTCTAGATAAATGTTGTAAGGCTAAAAATGTAAGTAAGTGGATGAATTAGAAAGCCCAGCTTTAAAGTAAAGTTTTGACATAAAGCTTTTAGAAACCCAGCTTAAAACAAACAGTGGGCCCCTGTAATTCCTAGGTGAAATTACAGAGAAGAATGTGTCTCTTCTGGTGGCAAGGGAGGGACACTGTGTTAAGGAGAGTGTAAAGTCCAGTGACAGGTAACATAAAAATCCCCAATTGTGCCTAAGTAAGAGAAGTATGATGTTAGGATTCTAATGCACTGCGCTAGCACAGGCTGTAAAAAAGGAGCCTACATATACATGAGACCCTTCTTCAAACAGTACTAAAAGAAGCAGTCAAAAGAGTAAGATGCTTTTGGGCACAAGGATCATTTAAAGCCCCAGAAAAGGGCTGGCCAAGCAACAGAAAGGGAAATTAGAAGCAAGAAGCTGTTCTTCCAAAGGAAAGGCGTGGCTAGACAAAGAAATCAGAAAACAGCAAAGCTGAGCGTGGAGCCACAATGAGGCAGGACAGGGAAGATTGCTATGAACAGCTTGTGAGAAAGACTAGTAATGCAAACAGTTTGAACTCCTTTAGGAGCAGGAAAGCTGCCAGGGGCTCTGCAGGTTCACGGAGTAACACAGGTCTAAGAGGGATGTGCAAGGGCTGTAACTGCATAGCTGAAGGGCAAACTGAATTTATTGCATTAGTGATCAGCGTGGAAGTGCTGGCACATTGGGCAGAGGATCCCTCATAAATCAAATCATTAGTTTGAGCATTTCTGAGACGCATCAGTAAAGCGGATAGTAATGAATTGCCAGGGCTACAGAGCACCCATGTGGGCATCGTGCAGGGACTCAAGCACAGAACTCCTAACTCACAAACATGGGCTGCAATCTGTTACCCATGCCCAGAGCCAGCAGGAAGAGCTGAGGGCAATATCAGCTTGAAACAGCTGAAGCCACAGAACGATGAGCCTGACTTTCCTGCCTAGCAAATTGTTAAAAATTCAAATACAGGGTCTGACTTGTAGCTACATGGCTAAATGTGAAAACCAGGGGAGGAGGCAACACAGCTTTTGTAGAGAGAGATAACACCTCGCAGATCTTTTAGGGGAATGAAGTTCTCAAAGGATAAAAGGGAAGGTACTCTCATAGGTAAATAACTCACTAAAAAATAGGAGACAAAGTGCAGATCATTCTTAATGGAAGAGAGTTACTCAGAGAAGGAAGAAAGTGGAGTTCTCCAACTGTCTGCACCTTTCAGCAAGCTCATAAATATCCTGCACAAGGAGAAGAGATAGTTTATAAAATAGTTTATAAAAGACAAAATCCTTCAGCATTGACACCTTTAAAACTGGTTATAAAGTGTGGTTATAAAGTGGTTATAAACTATCTCATGTTGCTGAGTTATCAGGCAATAGAGTGGTGGATGAAATCACATGTAAGCAGCACAAAATGCCACACACAAGCAAAACTGCTTCTAAGTAAAAATCGAATTATTGTTAGGAACTAGCTGGGAACAAATGGGGAACAAGCAGCAAGTGCCATCATGCAGCTGTGTAAGTGTGCAGAGCTTTCACAGCTAGCACCCACCACTGCCTGGCACTTCTCAAAGAAGGATATAGCAGACTTGGGAGAAGTGCAGAAAGGTATCGAGTACAGTCACAACAATGAGGGTTTTCTGAGAAAACAGAAAGAATATAGACAGTTTCACGTAGGAAAAAAGATGATTAGCAGAGGATATGAAAGGGAGGATATGAAATCAGCAGAGAAGGCAGATAAAAAGAGATTCACCAGTGCTTATAACAAAGAGGTGGCATCAAACAGGAACCAGAAGCTTTAAAACACGCAATAAAGTAATAACATGGTGTGTGGTGAAACTGGTGCTTATTGCCCAGAGGACGTAGGTGCCAGAAATAAAATGGGCTCAAGAGCCTAGATCAAGAGCTATCAAATGCAGAGATGCAAATACACTCTCTGGCTCAGGAAGTCCCTAAACCAGGGTTTCCAGAAGCTGAGGGTGCTCCTGTGGGATGCAGCACCCTCCAGGTATGTTCTTACCTCACCCAGCTGCAAGGTGAGGCTGAGTCTTGGTCCATGGCCCCTGGAGAAACTCCACTTATGCAGGCAGTGCCATGCACTGGCATTACAGGGAATAACGCTGCCCGCAGCCATTGCCAAGGCTCTGCAGATGATCCCGATGATGCTTGCATGATCTTGGAGTTTATCCTGCTTCCTTGAGCACCTCCACCAGCTTTTCCTGGTGGGGTTTGCATAAAGATACATCCCTGGCTCTCTTGCCTGGGAGACTGTACCAAGGAGTTGTTTCACTGAAGAATCAATCCTCAAGCAATGCTGAATGGAACCTTTAAAGAGAAGTCAGACCTAACTAGCAATGAGTTACAGCTAGATGGCTTCCTAAACCACCCTGGCGTGCATGGAACTGGTCGCAGAACGGCTAGATTATTCCCAGCACAGGCAGATGAAATCTCTTGATTTCTCTCTCTGGGAAATCTCACCTCCTGCAGCATGCTGTCAGCATCCCCCCCTCTCCTCCATCCCCTACTCATCCTCTTAGCTATTCCCTTTCATGTAATGTCTTTGATCTTTACTACAGAGGGGAAAAGGGATTAGAGGGCAGAAAAAGACCTACCAGTAAAATCTGATATCCAGAGAACAAGACTTCTGTTGTATCCCCAGGGTTGTATCCCCAGTCCTTCAGTTCATTGCCCTGTGTGGGTCTTGATGGCCAGTTCAGCAGCTGAGGCTCTACCACCACTCCCAATCCAAGACCTTTTTTATAACTTCCCTTTCTTCTTGGGTAACAGGGGACACTCACACAGGCATGACTTTCAGAAAAACATTTTGATAATGCTGTCTGGGTGCCTCAGGGCATCTGATCGCAGAGTGATTGAAGCTGTACAGTCTCTTTTGTATTGCACATAAGCTGGTGTGTGTGAGAAACAGTTGGCGATGGCTATTCAAAGTACCAGTGACACAAATGCTAGATACGCTCAAACTCTGTCTTCTGGTACTTTGGCCATGCTGCACGTGTATGTATGTGTATAACACTGTGTCTGTGCATTTCCTTCTCAAAGCAGAATATCATTTGTTTGTTTTCTTCCCATAGATTTAATTTGCACAGGTCCTGTTCCTCCAGCTGATCATTTATAAAAACCAAGAATTTGCTGTGACTGTTCTGAAAAGCTGTTTTGAATTGCTCTCTATGAATACCTGTATGCACATTTGTCTCCTTTTGATCTTGGGAACATTCAGGAAAAGGGATATGTGCAAAAATAACACCTGTATGCCTTTACTGGGCTACATTGGCCCTGCGTGAGAGCTCTGGGCAGGCTTGAGAGATATCTGGGAAAAGGATTGTGGTGTGTGCATCAACACTCAATCACTGAGAGAGGAAGGGCCTAACTGAAGCAGTAACTCAGGGTGCATTTCTAGGCAGTTGCAGTATGTTGAATGTTTCAAAGTGAACTGCTCAGCACTTGCCTGTTGACAGTTCACCAGGCAGAAGGGGCTGGTGAAGAGATGAGCTGCAGTCCTTGCTGGCTGGGCCTGAGGGGTTGGCATTTATGGCCGAACACCACGCATTGGGTTTGGCTTGTTTGAGACTCACAGGCAATCTATGCAACTTCTTGTACACTCTGAAATGCACGTGCCATCCCTCTCCTGCATGCACACAGCACTTGCAGTTTGCTTTTGTTGTTTGGAGTTTCTGTTGTCCACAGTCCCTGGTAGGTGCTGCCATGCCATGTGAGAATACGAATTGGTGTTACATTCTGTTGCTACTGATTTTTTAAATGGCTGTACAGATTTTCCTCAAATGGCAAGCATCAAAAAGGCTCAAAAGCAGACATCTAGTACCAGTGTGAACTCTGTGGTGCACTGTGCTTAGCCTCTATCTTCTGAAATATTTAAAGACTAGCTTGACATCTTATCTTAACGTTTTATTGTGCTTTAGCTTTCAGAAACAAACTGATTGGGGAGGTGGCCAGGAAAGTCCCTCCAAAATACTGTGAGAAACTTAGTGGCTTTTGCTGCAGCATCTGTTCTCTGTATTGCAGGGTCATGGGTGCAGAGCCCAGGAATGTTCAGCTAGGTGAGCATTTTTCTTTTTCCTTTTCTTTCAATGCAGGATCTGAAGAGGAGGTCCAGGATGTCCATGAACACTCAGTTTAATAAAACACTGGCCTGTTTCCTTACTGGAGAGCTGGAGTGGACAAAGATGTTCAGTGTACCAGCCGTCGAGGAGCTGACATCTGGCTCTCTGCACAGCCCTGACCTCCACAGCCCACGCCAGGGTGCAGACTGCGAATAAGCACTTGTGGTCTCTTCACACGTTCCCAAGTTGCGATGGTCACGCAAACACGGTGCTGTGTTCTCCAGGTCCCCTTCTCCTTTGAAGGCAGAGGCAGACCATCTTCATCCTTGTAGCATCCATCTGCGTGGGCTAGCTCGCTCAGAGACCAGAGTTGGGAGTCACCAGCTGGAGAGCTCGCGCAGTGAGTGCAAGCTGCTATTTTGGCATGTTCACGCCACGGAAGGTTTTGCTAAACACTTCAAAAATAAACAAACCTTCAAGACCAAAAGCTGCAGAAATGACTTTCTGTGGCCTGGTAGCTCCTGGCTTAATTTCCTCGCTTAGGTCAAAAGCCAGACTTCTTAGTTTAGCTTTTCCACTCTTACTTCAGACACAGGAACAAGCTATTCTCCATCTCATCACCCGCAGGTCTGCCCTGCAAGGTGCTGCTTCTGGCTTTTTTGGAAACCAACAGCTCTCACCACTTTTGATCACTTCATTGTCCCTCAGCTGACGTCATCTCAGCCATTTGCTGGGTTTTGCCAGCAGCAGGTGAGGTGAAGACACAGGGGCAATATCAGGATTTCTGGGAAGGAGTTGGGTTAGACTCTTCCTGTGGCAGTGGGAAGAGCAATCTCATCTGGCAATGTGTACAAGTCTCACTCATTCTCTAACTCCTCCACCTACTCTCAAGATAGGTGTGATGGCTGGCTCTGTTAAGAGCAACTCATTTGTTGAGCATATTTCAAACCTGAGATGCTCCCATCTCAGGAATCATGGAAAATCTTTGCCTTGATGTGGCTCTTGCTTCTGTCCTTCGTCTCTCATTGCCTCAAGACACAGCAAAATTCCCAGCAAAAGCATCCATAATAAATGCAGAGCATCACCCAGCCTTATTGTATTTCTAAGACACCCGAAATGATCCTGCAAAGGAATTTTTCAAAGTACTCTTCTGGCTTTCCTAATATTTTGATGAATGGAGAGAGAAAACTTGATCAATCACTACGTTCTTGGTTTATTACTAGGTTTTTTTCTCTCCCAGTTGTGGATGGTTTTTTTAATGTCACTAGTTCTTATTTCCTACATCTCATAATTTGGGGGCACTCAAGTAAAATAAAGCCTGCCCAAATAAAAAACTTACAGAATCCAACCAGTTTTCATTCAGCAGGGAATTAGAGTATTGATTTTATTGCCCTCCATGACCATTCAGGCCAAAGAATTGGCCAGATTCCCACATGAAGTGCCCATTTCTGTGGCACCAAGCATTCCCAGAGTTAACACTAATGCAGCATTGGTGAGGATGCAACACTGGAGCTGAAGGTAACTCCTGACAGTTTGAAACCCAATGTAGGGACAGACTGCTGAGTACTCAGTAACCTTTCTGTGTCTTTCTTTAAAGCAGCATCTACTTGTCCAGTACAAGAGAGAGTATGGGTTGTGTAGTCCCAGTTCAGGATGATCCTACCTCTGCCTTCCTTCATTGGTGAGAAAGGCTTTTTATGGGGGCTGCTCTTCTTCTTTGAAAAAGGCATCTTTGTCCCAGCTGCTAATCAGTCACTGACATTCAAGTGATGATATTAAGTCAGGCAATAGCACTGTTTGAAACAAAACATTATTCCCTTGTTAATGTTCATGTCTTGTCTTCTGTGACCAAACCACTGCAGGACCTTTCAGTCTAGAGAAGAGTTGAATTTCTTTCATCGAAGCCAGGAGAACTATATTTTAATCTTTCCAGGCTCTTGCTTGTCCTACAAAGCAGGCAGAAGACACAAGCTCAGATTTCTTTCTCCCTTGCAGGGATGTCTGTCTTAAGCTAGAGGAAAAAAACCAAACAACAAACCAGGAGCATATCTAGATTCTCCCTGTTCAGCTTCCTGTGCATGTTGTCCGTGGCTTGTCTCAAACAGCTCCCTACATCCTGACCATCCTGGAGGACTCGGATGACTTCACAGGAAGGAGGGTTATGAAGTCCAGGTGCTCCCACTGGTTTCGTTAGAAGGCTGCGAACCTCCAGGGATGCATTTCAATGCCTCAAAGAATGGGCATCTAGTCTGCAGTCTAAAAGTCCTCCTCTCTTTCCCTCCTTATCCTTAAGAAAACAGAGGGCTTGGAACCTGCAGCAAGCCTCAAGCTTCTTGGAGAAAGTGGTCAGCACTAATGCACCCTTTCCACTCCCTACTGCAGTATTACAGGGCTGCGCAGGGCAATGCCTGCTTTTCCTTTCCTTTCCTGTTTTCTTTTCCTGACATTATGCTGCTGCTCCTTTTCATACAGAAAGCCATTCTAGATGCTGAGCCGAATGAGAGCATGCAGGTCTGCCTCTGTGGGTTCTTGGATGGGAGGAGAGGGAGGAACTCTCCAGGAAAGTGGGTTTTAAGCTCCTCTTCAGTAGATGGACTTCCATCCTTGGCTGCCTGGAAGGGAAGAAGCAGTATCTGAGAAAAGGCTCCTTTCAGTTCCTGCCTCTCTCACTTCTGGGTGATGCTTTCAAGTGCTCAGGACCCTTGGGCTCAGTCATGGAATTTCTTCAGCCTCACTGCAATGAAGCAGAGCTTGTTTTTCTTCATTGCCTCCAAAGTCCCAGCTGAAAACCGATGGAAGCCAGAGCATCCCAAACTCCCTCTATCTTAACCTGAAGCGCAGCCATTCCCCAGGGACTGCCACCTTCTCAAGGCCTCCTGCCCCACCGGGCTGGGTGCTGTGGCCCGGGCTGGCTGGACCTCCTCCCTTCCCACACAGAGCCTCTGCTCCTTTCTGTGATGTTCAGATCCTTTGGAAATGTGAATATAGGTTTGGTTTTTGTCACTGGTTGTCATTTCCTGAGCCTGGTGTGGCTCTGGGGCTTGGGAATAAATTATGACACCCCCCCCCCCATAAAAAAAAAAAAAAAAAAAAAGGCAGAATACGTTTTATATCTATGCAAACCTGTGTATTTATGTCCGATAAAAGATG